>CATIWQ010034932.1:0-12435 GCA_949673415.1 Euphorbia schlechtendalii
CTTTGTGGATGTACCACTCAGACTCTGTCTGATTGGTCCTCAATGCATTATGTCAATCATTTTTTTAGTTGCCCATTTGGGTAACAGGAGCTTTGCCCCGACTACATTCAGATTCAACCCATGATGGATGAGACTTCCAATGGAAATTTGTTATGTTCACAAGGCTCGAATTCAAGACTTTTCTTAAATGATACCAAATTGCTCATCTCTTGGATAAATCCCATTGATTGAATTATGACAATTATAAATAGTTCTATATGTAGTATTGTTTAAGTAAGTACATCAACTTTTTTTTCTCCACTTTCTCAATTATAAGTGGCCCAACTTTTTCTCTGTGACTTTTTTCATGGGTGACTTTCTCAATTATAATTTGCTCCATCAATATCCTCTCAATTATGTAGAATGGTCCTTATCCTACTTTCTCAATTATAATTTGCTCCATCAATATCCTCTCAATTATGTAGAATGGTCCTTTTCCTAGGTTAATCATAGAGAAATATTTATAGATATTTTGAAATATTTAAAACCTGATGACATATACAGCGTGAGTCTCTACAGCATACTTAGCCTACGTTGACAGTTGAACTACCAAATCTGGTAAATAGTATAAATAAGAGTAACAAGGATGAGAGCAAAGCAGACATTCAAGATATTCTTTGTTTCCTTCTCCTACTACAACAACCAAAAAATGGCTGTTGCTGCTGCAAATATCGAAACTGAATTTGACCGAATGAAGGAACTGAAAGCTTTCAATGAATCGAAAGGAGGTTGCAGAGGTCTTATTGATGCTGGAATGACTCAAATTCCTCGCATTTTCCATTGTCCACCGTCTGAGATGTACAAGTATCCTGCTGCTGCACCCGAGGTTTGTTCGCAGTTTCCTATCATCGATCTTCAAGCTCCTCGACCCGACATTGTCGACAAAGTGGGAAAAGCTTTACACGACTGGGGATTTTTCCAAGTCATCAACCATGGGATTCCTGAGAATATCCTTGATGAGATATTGGAGGGAGCCCGGAGATTTCACGAGCAAAAGACTGAGACGAAGAAGGAATTTTATACGCTCGATTTGGCCCAAAAAATAGCGTATAATTCCAACTTTAATATGTTTAAATCTGCTTTTGCTTGCTGGAGGGATGATTTGTTTATTCAAATATATCCTAATGGTGCTACTCCTCAAGAACTTCCAGCACCCGTAAGGTAACACATATTTTGTGGATGATACGAGTGTTTGTAGTCAGGTGATATAAAAAAAAAAATTAAGGGCAGCTCATATTAAAAAATTTACAATAAAATTAAAATATATTCTAATAAATTTCAAATAAAAAGCACATTAAAAATTTTTAAGCCCTATTTGTAGCATTAACCGGTCGACACGTATTTAGCTTAGTGTAATATATGATTAGTCAATTTATTTACGTTTCAAGTAAAAATGAAAAATATAGTACTAAAATAAATTTTAGCAAATTTTTGACCTCGATGAGAAATTGTTGTACTAGAAAATATGAGTGTTGACCTCTTAACGAGGCAACTATTGTCTTGATTTTGCAGAGACAATCTAATCGAATACACAAAACACGCGGAGAAATTGGGAACAACATTGATGGAATTGATGTCAGAATCTCTAGGGTTAAACAAAAACTCTTTGAAAGAACTAGGCATTGGCGACGGGCTCGCCTATCTAGCGAACTACTTCCCAGCATGCCCACAGCCCGAAATAACATTGGGAGTAAACCATCACCAAGACAAGATCTTCTTCAATGCTCTTCTGCAAGACAACTACGGTGGTCTTCAAGTATTTCATAACAAACAATGGGTTGATGTTCCCACAACTCCGGGAGCCCTCACCATTAACATTGGTGATCTCATGCAGGTAACTATATTACTCAAAAAAAATGTTTTGTTGGTACGCTTGTTGGTTTTATTTTCACATTTATGGCTAATGGTTTGGTGATATGGTATAGCTAATATCAAATGATAAGTTCAGAAGCTCGGATCATAGAGTGAAGGTAAGCTATCAGACAAGAGTAGCGGTGGCGATGTTTTTTACCCCGAATGCTGATCAATCAATTCCAAGAGTGTATGGGCCAATTAAGGAGCTGATTACTGAAGAGAATCCAGCTAAATACAGGGAGACTACTGTGAAAGAATACAGTAGCTTCTACTTGGCTAAAGGCCTTAATGAAAATTCTGCTCTGCTGCATTTTAGGGTTTGAATTAATAGCTTGCTTGTGTTTGCTTTGTGGGAATTCTAAACAAACAAATAAAAATTATTGAAAGGATGGTGAGTTAAGTGTGTGTTAAACAATATTCTAGTTTGTATTCTTCAAAGTAAAATACTAGTTTGTGATTTTGATAAACTTTCTGTGTGTACGTTTGAGTGTTTGTTAATTAAGTTAATTTAATAACATTACTGTGTGTGTGTTTGTTTTTGAATTTTCTGCTTTCGTTGTGTTTTTTCATTTTATATTGTTACCAAAAGCATATAGTGTATAATAATAAGATTCGTATCTCACATGTCCCCACCACTAATAAGAAAAGATAACATAAAACTTTTAAACTTAAGTCTACTCCTATTTAAACCGCACTATAACTATGCCTATATCTAAGTCGCTATGCTACCATCATCGTTAATTTTGGTTATAAAAGATGGGCATATCTCTTCCATAAGGTAATTTCTATCTTCTACAAGAGATACATTTATCTTCCTCCATTTGATAAACTAACTTAAACATCGGAAGGGCTTTATCGGACCACAGACCAAGCCTTGTTTTGCAGGTCTAAGAGCAAATCCAACCATTTTCCCCATTTTTCATTTTTCAAACCTCATTTTGCAGGACCTACAATGTTTTTGTTCCAGCCATCTTCTCCATTTTCCATTCCTCATTCAGATTCTAATAAAATAATAATATTTTATTATCATTATATTAATTTCTTTACATCAAATCTATTCTCAATAACAAAAAAAGTATCAAACACATTAAAATAAATCAAAATAAAAAAATATATTAATATAATAATCATTCCCCATTTTGGGGTTCCCCATATATAGGGAACCCCATTTTGGGGATATACTATATGTAGAATGGTTGGACTTGACCATTTTCCATATTCATTCCTCATTTTAGAGAATTCTTCAAAATGGGAAAGCATTGGACATGTTCTAAGGAACCATCTATGGGGGAAGCATTCAAGAGCAACATTTAGGCGATATCAGTGTATTATAATGAAAATTTGTCATTCTAACATTACAGAAGGTGAAAAAAAATTATATGAATTCTAGGGGAGGTCATGGTTGTTGGGCTTTTCTTTGTTGATTTAATAGTTTAAGAGTAGTGTATGTTTGTCAAATAAAAACAATATGGATTTAGATTTTAAATTTAAAACTGCTAAGTTATAAATTTTAGTCAATTTTAAATATTTGTTAAGTTTATTGGTTAAAATTTAATTTTTAATCATTTGTTAAGATTTGCGATACAATAATTCTCAGTCTATTGAATAGTTAAAATTTTGTTAAGATTAACAACTTTACCTTTCGAGAATCCACGTACAAAAAATATTATTGCTATTAAGAGATTGGGCCTTAGGCAACCATTCAAGAGATTAGGGATTAATACATGAGCTGTCGTGTAATTCCGGCCTTTGGGGCCATTCAAATTTCAAAAGCCCAAAATCCGTATTTTCTCTGCCGTTTCTTTTGTTCTGTGCCATCTTAAGTTTGAAACGAATTTCATGGCATTTTACACATACAATTTACAAATATATATAATTTTAACATTTCAATTTACTAATTATTTTTATTTTTATCACACAATACTAAGCACTTCAGCATTTCAACTATTTACATTGATCCCTATAAATTACATTTTTAAATATCATTATAACATCTAAAAATATAGAAACCAAAATAAAAACTGTACTTTGTTTTACCATTATAAAGGCATGGTAAAATTAAAATTGGTTTATCGAATTGAAATTTTACCCGTTACTAATCTTTTTATTTAGTGATGGAAGAAAATTGATAAATTTTATAATTATGGCAATAAAATAATCTGTATGATACTTGGTAACATTAGCATGAGATTGCTAAATTAGAATAACAAATTGTTATTTGCGAGTTTGAAGAGCAGGAATAGTATTAAAATAAAACACAGTTTACTTTCCCAGATTAATATGCATGCGAATTAGGTACCAAAAATATGAAAGGAAAAGGACAGAGGGCCCCACCCCGAAACAGAGATATGTATGATCACGTGAGATGTTTATGCTTTTGGGTCGGGTCTGCACGTGACGATTGCTTTTTCTGGCTTATCTTTTTAATTCAATTTTACTATTTGGCTGTAAATTAAGGTTAGGATATGTTCCCCAAATCATTTGCCACATCATCACCTTCCTTTTCTAAAGTCTTCCGCTTCTAAAGATTGTCTGGCCCATTCTCAATCTTTCGTATAATGTCAGTGATTTGAGTGAAGTTTTTACTTTGATATTTTGATAGTTGTTTACTGAAGATGATCAATTTTTTTTATAATAATAGATAAAAGTAATTGTATACATTTGATTACAATTGAATTGATGTTAAAAAGTAAAAAGATATACAAGTTGTTCAGGAATTTGGTAAGAGCATTCTTTTAATGTTGTTTTTGTGTAATAAAATACTCTAAGCTCATGAAATTTTTGTGTTGGGTTTATACGCGATGAATAATGGATTGGAGCCATATAAAAACCAGGGGAAATTTTTCTTTTATTTCAATGTAAATCCAGTTTCACAAATATTCAAGTTTAAGAATAAAATGGAGAAATGAATGAATGGAGGTGCAAGTGGAGCAGCTTCACGTGACCACCTTCTGTTGTCTCTCATGTTTTCGTCATTGCAAGTATATGGACTCCTTTTAACTTTATTTTGTTCTTTAATGAGAATGTGATCTTTAATTAAATATCTTTAGCCTAATGTGATCTTTAATTAAAAAGTTTCAAAAGCAAACCTTCTGCATGTGACTTCTCCCTAAATATCTTTCTTTTCATCTTTTGATACATCTTATAGTTTATCAGTTGCATGTAATTAATTTTTTATTACTGTAAAAAAAACACATTCATCAAATTTTATGGTTTTAATAATAAAAATTATTCACCGTTGAATGAAATATCTCTATACTTAGGAGTAGGACACTGATAATTTAATTTGAGCACAATATGGAAAAGTCAAGAAGTACAAATCCCTAAATTGATTTTTTGTTTGCTATTTATTAATATACTTAACATATTTCTCTGCCGTTATTCTTTCTTAATTTCTTTATTACTTATTTTTTAATACAAAATTTATGGGTTCCTAAAATCTTCAATTTCTGGTTGATGTATAGGGGTCGTGCTTTTGTATCCTACACACCATATATCCTTCCAGCCTTTAGTGATATTGAAGTTTCTGAATTATTTAAAAAGTTTTTTTTATAAAAAAAAAATCTGACAAGATTAAGAACACTAATTTTATCATTTATGAATTTCCATCGATATATTTTGAAAAATATGGACATCTCGTCTACTAATTGGAATTATGTTGAGGGATTAATCTTTGATTTGATTAATCAACTGAATTCAAAGTGATGCATGAAGACAAAGTTATTACTTATAAAGAACGAAAACCCAGTTGTCACTCGTCAATTTCTATTTGCCATAATTTATTTCTAATTAATAATTTGTTATACTATTTTCTTTAATTCCTGGATTAGCTCTAGAATAGAAAATAGATAGGCAACACTGAACTTTGTTGGGCAATAGACCAGCTGACTGAGAGCCCGTTTGTTACTGATCGCTTATTGAATTATCATTGATCGTTATTACTGGTAATTATTTTTTGCTTCCCCGAAAGATCTACGTTGTGAAAAAACATATTTCTAATTGCAATTTTGAAAATGTGGATTATATGTATTTTAATTCAATGTAATAATTTTGTTTAGGTTAAATACATCGGTTTTCTAATAAATTCGATAAAAATAAAATAATACTCTTTTTAAACTTCGGTAACTATTATGAATATTTCACCAACTTACTTAAGTGAATTTTTTTTCAAATTGTGTTATGCTGCATTATTAGAGAGTGCTTCCTTACACTAGTGGTAAAAAAGTTATGATATATTGGTCATCTTTATGCAATGCTTTGGATTTTTAAATTGATATTATTGTAAAAAAATTAAAAATAAAAATTGACATCGATATTTAGTGAAAACTAACGCTAATTAAAAAATAACGAAGTTGCACTCTAAATTCGTGACAAACATTACATAAACATATTTCATTCTCGCTTAAATGACTTAGCAATGACATGAGAATCATCAAAATCTTTGCCTATTTACAAATTTATTCTAAATGTCTTACATTTGAATCAAAAGTGATTAAAACCGTCTGTGAACTCAAGGAATCAAACTCAGTCAATTACCGAAAAAAAACTGCAGTTCCCATTTATGTGTCCCCTTCAATGTTTCCCATTCAAAATTTAACATGTGTAAGTTTTTCAAATTTTTTTATCTATTCTAATTTTCTCTTTCTTGTTAATGGATTTTTTTTTCCTTTGTGTCCAACACATGTCAAACTTTGAATAGTGGACATTGAAGAGGACACACAAATGGGGACAACAGATTTTTTTTCCGTCAATTACACATACGTGACTAATAATATCATTTAAGAGATTAGATTGGGGTGAAATACGTACACGTCAAGACCAATTAATTATGGTTTGGTAGTTCAAATGTTGAGTCTCGACAGTTCAAGTACTGAATTAGGAAAGGAAAGGAAATCTTAAGAAAGCCAAAAACAATATAATTTAATTGACAATGAGAGGACAAGTATTTATTCAAATATTTTTTAGGTTTTGAAGATGATATCCTTCCTACTTCATTTGATTGCTAATATCCAAATTATTTTAAGAAAAATTTATGTTAATTATATGCAATTAGTGAAGGAAACATTGCTAAATGATTAATGACCCTAATTTCCATGTGAGATGAGAGCTTAATTGCAACACTGAAAAGTTACATTCTCATTTATTTTATGGTAACAAATAAAAAATTAATCATACTCATATTACATATGGGCTCGTTTGGTTGACGGAATAGCTATTCCGCGGAATAGTAGAAAAAAAAATGGAAAAATGTGGAGTGTTTGCCTAGATCCCGTCTTCGGGATGGAATAGCTATTCTGAGTTATCATACAACTCATGGAATAACTATTCCCTTCTCACGGAATAGTTATTCCGCTAACTAAACAAGTATATAGGTCCTTTGTTGCAATTTTTGTGGGTGGAGAGGTAATGATTAAAAATTGGACTTAAGTTTTTTTGCTAGCAAACGTGACGGATGTTTTTGGACCTTGTGGTATGATCACCTTGTCCATTTGACCCCTCTACTTTATATGTTACTCAATCGGATCCTGTACTATTCACTTTGTTATCTTTTTGGTCCCTTTACTACAAATTATATTTTGCTAAAATACATTTTACCTCTTGATCCGACAAGAACCATAAAGGTAAATGTATAACACAATGACTAAAAATGTAATTATTTACATAGCATAAGGATCAAATAATAACATGTATAGCAAAATGATCAAATGTGCAAACTAACTATACGACTTTTATACGTAAAATAATTGCATACAAAATTCGTAAATTTTCTGATACATACCATTGACTAAATTTTATAATTTAGTTATAAATAATATAATTACACGGTTAAAAATTTGAGTAATTTTTTAAAAAGATATTGTACTTACAATAATTAATAATAACAAATAAAAATCTTCACCCCGCCTCACTCAAATGTAGACTCAAACCTATGATCTCTAGGATCATAGTTTAATTTTTAACCTTTAGGTCAAGACCTTTGCCATTGAAAATTTGTGTAATTGCTCTTACATATATTTAAAAAAAAAAACCCCACCACCCTTCACATTACTCGTTTGTATAATCGAACATAAAACTTCTTAAATCACAAATCCAATCTCAACCACTAGGATAAGAGCTTTGTCACGCACAATGTTTTATGCATAGGAAAGTACCCCAAATTGTCACCAAAAACCTACTTGTTGGACTCTGCTTGAAGATTGCACAACAATCTTCAGTTAAAGTTTTTTATAATGTAGAATATGAAGGACAACAATCTATGAGTCAATATTGCAGTTAGCTTTTAATAGAATTACTTTGGCTTAGTTAAGAGTAGTTTAACTAGTCCTGCTAACCTAATAGAGTTGGATGATTTTGCTAAATACAGATTGTTGGGTTAGTGTAGGTAAGAATTGAAATAAACTCAGCTATTGTATATTAATATACATGCTGAGTATTTAGAGTTATCCTAGTATACTATTGTACGCTTTTAACTCTTTATTCCTGGAACGGAATATTCCTCATTGGTATGTTTCAGATCTTAAAGATGATCTGACACTGAAATAAAAAAAGGTATAATTATGAGGTTCAAGGGAAAAGGTGTCAGTACGGAATGTCGACATATCCACCCTAAAATTGAAGAAAAACGGATTGTCTCACTGCATTTTAGAGAGAGTCACGCAATTATGCTACAACCAATACTTTAAGCATATTAGAGAATGTAGCATAGCAGCATGTCTCATATCTCGCAAGATTGAAGCAAATTCAATATCAATTCTTGGTGAGAATTTCATTCAACGGTTTATTCTCGCACATTAATGACTACAAATCTCTCATAGTCTAAGTTGTCTCAAATGGAAGATTTCGAAGACCTGACAAGAAGATAAATTGAAGTATTAAACGAGTGGAATGTCAAGTTTGCAACGACTACTTCAACATTCATCTATAAATAAAAGACTGGATGCAGTGTTTCAAACTTGATGAATGCACCAGAAATTTTAAGTGTTAAAGCTCTACTCAATTACTCAACAATAAGAAAATTTCTAAAATTAGAAGAACATCCCAAATCCTAAGCTTTTTTCTTCGTAAAAGTTACCTGGATCATAAATTGTAATAAATAAGATTTGTAAGGAGAAACAACGTCTTATAAGTTATTTACTTCATCATTTTCAATACTTTGAATGATAGCAGTTTGAGAAGGTTACTAAAACTGTTAGAGGGTTAGATAAGTAAGAAAGGTACTCGCTGTAAATATCTACCCACTGTGAAGACGTCTTCGCCTGGTTAAAGGAGTTGAATTAGTGGATTAATGCTCAGAGACGGTATCTCAGACTAGATAAGTACAGACTGTTGAAATAGGATAAATCATCGTGCTTGATTCTCTTAACCCTTATCTCTTTATTTCAATCTACAAGTATTCGCTCAACACACTTCATCTTTCATATTTTGTGTACTTTTACTAAGTGTATTATTAGTCAGCTCTATTAAGTATTTTCACTCAGCAAAGTCTGCCAAACAGAGTTTGTGAGTTTTGTCTTTGCAAGCATTTCATCATACAAACAAGCTAACTCAACAAGCTTAGTAAAAAATTTTTAAGAACTTATAAAGCGACTTAGAAACCAACTTAGGACATTCACCCCCTCTGTCCGAGTTCGTTATAGTCAATCAAGACCAACATTGCTGCCCTTGAACCTTGGAAATGACCGCATAGCTCGCTCAACATTCAAAAAGTGCATCGAATAACACCATCAATGTCACATGTCAACTTCTGGTTGATTTAACTTTTCAAATATGTAATTTTTCTGATTTTCTCTTTCGGATAAAAAACTAACATGCGGCTTTCAAGAACAAAGTGGTGCATTTTTTAAAGTTGAGGTAACTACAATGACACTTTGAAAACTCAGGAGACATCGAATTTTTTTGGACAACTTGAAATAACCCCCGATAGATCGAGTCTTTCTCATGTATACCTACAATGACAGTTCACTTGCGCACACAAGTGACAAAAAAATATATCTTTTCTTATATATACTTTTATGCCAATGAAGCAATTTAATGAATACTTAAATAGTTATATTAATTTTGTATTTTAAAATAATAGGTTACTATTAGCAAACAATATGCAAATGGCTCAAATTTGTTTAATAATTAAATTAATGTATTAAATAGGCTTAATGATGAGACGTCGTCAAGTTGTCTCTAAAAATCTGATGCTCCTGAAAATTCAAAATTTTCCCGTAAAACCTCAACTTTCGGAAAGTGCACCTTGTTCTCTGCACTCCCCGTGTCTGTTTCTGATTGGAGAGGGAAAATCAGATAAAGCGACATCTTCGAAAAGTTAAACCAATCATAAATCAATATGTAATGTTTAGGGAGTTATTCTGTGCACTTTTTAAGAATGGGGAAGCTACGAAATCATTTTCAAAATTCAAGAAACATCAGATTTTTGAGATAATTTGGAACATATCTCGATGCATTAACCTATTAAATATAATACATAAAAGCTACTCCAGCTTATCTGTATTATGAAATATAATTAAGAAAAATAAGTACTTATTTACTATTGTTTTAGAAGTTTTTTAGAATATATAGGTGCTCGCACAAATGGAGAATGAATGGCTAACCACAAATTATGTTTCATTTTAGAAATTAGAAACTTAACCAGAATTAACTCATATTTTTTATTGTTGAGAAATCATTTGAAAGTTAAATTGATATATAAAATTAGAAATAACATGCGTGTTATCTAGTGGCACGAATTTTCATACAAATACATTTTAAATTTGAATCACCCCTATTAGTTAAATAGTCGCACATTATGTCAAAATAACAATCAATCTAAAACTTGAAGGTAATTGGCAACATAAATAGTTTAAATTCCAAACTACAAAATTTGGTGAATTAGTTTGATAAATCAATATAATAAGTCCTAGAAAGAAACAATATATTACCCTTTCTTACCCTAGAAAATGTAGGCCAATTGGCACTTAATTAATTGTAACGCATGAATAGCAGAAAAGGAAATGAACGGTGGAGGACAGCTATATATAAATGAACGAGAAGAGAAGTCATTATATCCGATATATATATATAGTGATAAAACATTAAACTGAATTGGGATTTCAGGCCCTTCCCATTAATGCCATTTGTTGAGTTTGACTGTGACTTATCTTCACTTAATTCATTTCTCTACAACTCATCATTCTGTGCCACATGCCAATGCAGAGTCCTCTATATTACATTTACAAAGAATAATGGGAAAAACATTTTCAGTAATGTATACCAATTTGGTTGCCCATTACCAAACTTATGTAGATGACTGTATTTCTTGGATCCAATCTTTATATAAATCCCTCTAAATTAAGGTTTTACCTTTCAATTGTGCATATATTTCAATCATATTTCTTTTCATAGGCACGACGAGTATGCCTGGTCTTGACATTTTCAGGGGACAGACGAACAATATACAAAAAATAATAGATAGGCTATTTAATAAGATTTGTTAACAATAAAATAATATAAATAATTGGGTGATAAATTAACACTATAATCAACTTTACTCAATATTTATGTGGAGAACAGCTAAAAACAATTTAAATTCAGTATGTTTAAGGTCCGTTAAAATATAATTATTATTCAAATAAAAAACAATGCAGTAAAAATAGCTTAAATATGCGAATAAATAGGATTATAACATTTCCGAGTTTTTACCAGATACGATAAAATCTTCGTGTTTTGAAAAATTATTTTTATTTCCATGTGTTTTTGTCATTGTCATACCATGATCTCTATGTATCTTACATTATGTGTTTTTCTTTCAATATTGTTAACATATCAAGTATAGGTCGTTATATTTACTTTTATTTTATTAGTATTATAAGGTCTGTAATCATAGAAATCATTTTGTGCAATTAATAAGACATTTTTATTACTTTCAAGGTATGATTGCACATGATAATATAACAAGAAAAATCTTTTTAAACTCATTTCAATCCTTAGAATTTAAGATGTGATATATAAAAGTAATTTTTATTCATAAATATATATTATGTTAAACATTTCAATACAAAGAAAGATAATAAGAAATAATAGGTTGTTATAGTATGACAAAAATAAAAATAGAAAAGTATAAATAAATTTTCAAAAGGAGGACAATTTTTTACTCGAACAAATTTATAAGAAATGGTGGATATTGAGAATAGCAATGAATACAATGATGTTGCATGCCATCTTGATATTCATGTTCTTCTTCTTTCTCATAAGCTGAACAAGTGTTATGGTATACACTTTGTTCACTTCATTTTTCATTTTTTCTTTCATAATCTGTCTTATAAAATAAACATGTTTGCAGGTCAGGTTACTCGATTGGCCGATTTGAACTCAATGGACCAGGCATGGACAATCAGTATAAGAAAATTTTGATCTAAGCCCTCAAAGCCGAAATTTTATCGATCGAGCTTGGTTTTAATATAAATACCTAAACCTGGCTCCAAGCTTATTTATTTTATATTTTTTTATTAAATTTATATTATTTTGAACTTTTATATATTTTATTCTATTAAATTT
>CATIWQ010034947.1:0-31980 GCA_949673415.1 Euphorbia schlechtendalii
GTTGTCTCCTTCTTGTGGGATTACAATACATGAAGAGTGGCCTTCTGTATTGGGCTCCAAATAAGTTCTCAAGGCTGGCCTTCTTAGTGGAGGGTGAATTTCATCTTCTCCCACATGTTGTTGAGCCAGCCTTTCTCTTTCCAGCCTTCTTGCTCAAGCCTTTCTTGCTCTTGGCGTTCATGTTCTCTACTTTGTTCCTCCATTCTCTCCCTCGTGTGAGCTCTTCTTATAGCACCATTTCTTCTTCTACACTCCCTTTCAATTTTCGGATTGATAGGACTAGTTGGTTCTCTTCTAGCTCTTTGCATGCACATGGAAGTCTGCTAAAAACCTATTTTCTATAAACTATAAACAAACACGATTAAAAGCACCAATTTATTATCAAAGATAACAAACTTTCACATAAGTTGCTCCCTGGTAAGGGTACCAAAAACTTGTTACTCTAAGAAAGTAGCACACCTAGCAAGTATACTAGTGTTTAATTGCAAAGTGGGAAGCAAGAGTATCATATCCCACAGGGAGGTCTTTAAGTTAGTTTGTTCTTTTCATGATAAATGGGCTCGTGGAAAGGTAACATCAATTTCTTGAATTTGGGGGTTTTAGTTAACAATTTAATGCCATCTACTAAATCTAAAAAAGAATTGGAATTGGAATTAAGTTAAACTGATGAAGAGCTCTAGTTCAGTCCACCCATTTAATAGTCTAAGGCAATCTTCCCTACTTTCAGTATAAACCCTTGCTTAGCAGTCCTATTCCGAGGTCTCTTAACCTTATTTCCCTAAGTCGCCTATTAAGCAAATTTAGTTTCTTACTAAGCTGAACATATTTCACTTTTTAGTCCTTCATATAAACAACAAAGTAGCATTAAGTCTAGTTAAGCATCCATCAAATGGAACCCAAGGCATACAAACATTTATTTTTCAATCTCATGTTAAATATGTATGTGAAGGTCTTCTATACTGATTGGATCTCCTTTCGGTCCTTACCACTCAATATTATGCATGAAAAATATCAAATTTCATCTAAACAATAATTTATTCATTCACTCAAACATTCAAGCAAAGTAAGGAAGAAATACTTTACAGTGGAGGGAAGATCTTCTTAGACTTCCTTTCATAAGGCCGACTGAACCAGATAGAAGACTACTTGTAGCTCTCCATTAATGACTCAACAAACTCCATTAATGAAAAGAATTTAAAAGCTAAGTAAAAATGGCAGAAAAGTAGAGAGAAAATTAAAGAGGAATAGTAATTAGATAGATAAAAGTTGGCAAAAAAACAAAAGAGCCAAGGGGATATACCCAAAGCTTTTCCAGCCTAAAAAGAAAAGAGCAACGTGGCTCTCTGCAATCCAAGTAATGTTGTCCAAAAAGCAACCACACAAAACCCATCATCATTACCATTGTACTTGAAATTAATAATAAAATGCCCACTTGCTAATCAAGTGGACCACTAAACTAAAAGGGTTACAAACCAAATCTTTTCAAAAGAACTAACATTTCGTTTCTAACTAAATTAATTCTTCTCTCCTGGTGATGTCAGCACTGATTTCCTCCTCCTAAGCAGCCTGCATTTCTCCACTTTCTTCCTTTTTATCCGCAGCACCTAGGAGACCTCCTTCCTCAACAGAAAACCTGAAATATAAGAAGGACTTCATAAAATCTGCTCAAATGCAATCATTTTCAACCCAATAATGCCTAGTTATTGATGACTTAATTTGCACCTATCAGGATGCAACCGCTCGCCTAATCTATTAATTACATTTCGCAAAAAATAATTGAAATTGGGACACCTGAAGGAAAATAAAACTTAGACATACATATAACCTGCATCCACAAGGGTTAGCACAGGGTATATCACAACAATTACGCATTTGATCGATTTGATTTCTACAAGGCTCGTGTGGCCTAATTAAAACAAACAACGATTAAAAATTCTTGTTTAAAAATAAAATGATTCATTTTATTTACAACTATGTTGGTCATTTTTTATTAGTGAAAATGACCGCATGGCAAAGTGTGAGGCTTGTTATCCGAGAATAATTTTATTTCCTTCTTTGGGGGAGTTCTAACATGAATTTTCATTAATAGAAAAGAAGGAGAATAAATGCTACATTGATATTTACATAAAAGAATAAATCAAAATTATTCCTAGGTCATCATTTAGAATAAATAGAAACATCAAAATAAACACGAGATAACAACTTTAGGAACTCATAGGCTTACCCTTTCAGAGTGAATCCACTTCGGCATATCCATATGATCCCCGGGAGCGTTCCTCGTTCATTTTTTAGTTGGTGTTTGTGTGGAAAATAAGTATTTGTTTATCCAAAATATAATCAGGCTCGGGCACTAAATTTGTTTTAGGCCCGAGAAAATGTGGGGATTTTTGTGGAAAAAGATGGAAGAAAAATGATTTGAAAAAAATAAAATTCGGTATCCACGTGTTTTGGATCCGAATATAATCAAAGAAACTTTAAAAGAAATGTAGAAAAAGTCAGAATTGTTTCTCTACAATATTTTTTGTAAAAATTCCTCCGTCGTTGTTGAGAGAAAATTTTTTTTTTTTTTGTGAAATTTTTTCTGGTGCTGAATACTGAAAATTCTGCTAATATTTATAGGTAAAAAAACCCAAGAATCCAAAAGGAAACATATTCTTACAAGGCTCACCGGCGAGGTTGCCTCACCGAATTCTGGTGAGCCTCGCCAGAATTTCTGGCGAGACCGATTCGTGATTCTTGATTTTTTTTGTGAGTTTTTATTGCATTTTTTTTTTTTAATGTTTAAATATATTTTTTTAATTTTTTGAAAATATAATAGATTAATCTTTACCAAAATCCAATTTTTTAAGTCTTAAAAAAATAATTTAAGTCTTTAAAATAAATTGGCGACGAGGAAAACTCCCATTCGGAGATTTCTGGATAATCGAAAATCGTGTGGTTCGAGGATAAAAATCCAAAAAAACCATCATCATTGAACGCGCGAGCTGGTACAAAATCGCATGCTTACACTTGTTTAGCTACATCTAAAGCAACTGTGTACTTAGATTATGTGGTTGAATCGACAGTCGTATCCTGTTTGAAACTCTTCCAAACAATTGCCCCTCTATTTAACATAAAAACATAACCTAACCAGGACTTATAATCATCCCTGTCAGACTAAAAACTCGCATCGGCGTATCCCTTTAAAGTGAGATCACCTTCTCCATATACTAAAAACATATCCTTAGTTCTGCGTAAGTACTTAAGGATAGTTTTAATAGCCAACCAATGCTTCTCAAATGGGTCAAATTGAAATCTACTCGTGATGCTTAACGGATGTAAGACGTCAAGAAGAGTGCATACTATAGCATACATGATGGACCCTACCGCTGAGGCATAGGGTATTTTATTCATGTGCAATCTCTCCTCTTATGTTCTCGGACACTCAGATTTAGAAAGGTTAATCCCGTGAGACATTGGGAGATAACCCTTTATTGATGCTCAAGGTTAAATATAGCCAAAACCTTTTCTAAGCCTAGTGCATACCATAGCATACATGATGGACCCTACTACTGAGGCATAGGGTATTTTATTCATGCGCAATCTCGCCTCTTATGTTCTCGGACACTTCGATTTAGAAAGGTTAATCCCGTTAGACATTAGGAGATAACCTTTCTTGATGCTCAAGATTAAATATAGCCAAAACATTATCTATGTATGTACTTTATGAAAGACCTAGTAGCCTTTTTGATCTATCTCGGTAAATCTTAATACCAAGTATAAAAGATGCTTCTCCAAGGTCTTTCATGGAGAACTTCTTTGACAACCATGACTAGATTGTCTAAAGAAAAGGAATATCATTTCCTATCAATAATATGTTATTGATATAGAATACAAGGAAAACGATCACACTCCCACTAGCCTTTTTATATACATAGGGCTCACTAGCGTTCGATACAAAACTGATTTCTCATATTATCTCGTCGAATATAATATTCTAACTCTTCGATGATTGCTTAAGTCCATAAATGTACTTTTGCAACTTACATACCTTAGATCCATCCTCGAATGCGAAACCCTCAGGCTGTGCCATATACACATCCTTATCCAGATTCCCATTAAGGAATGTTACTTCACATCCATCTACCAAATCTCATAATAGTAATGAGCGGTGATGGCAAGGAGTATCCTGATAAACTTCAGAATGGCCACCGGTGAAAAGGTCTCATCATAGTCAATGCCTTCTTTTTTATGGTACCCTTTTGCAACCAGTCTTGCTTTATAGGTAACTATGTTACCATCCACGTCGATTTTCTTCTTGAAAACCCACTTGCATCCTATAGGCTTAATCCCACTTGGAGCATCAATCAAGCTCCAGACTTCATTTTCATACATGGAGTCCATCTCTGATCTCATGGTTGAAAGCCATTTATCATATTCTAAGCCTTCCATTGCTTCCTTATAAGTCTTATGCTCATCATCTTCCATAAGGAAGAGATGTTTATCATTAGTGATGAGAAACCCGTATCGCTCTTCGGGAGTGATTTAAGCTCGACCTGACCTATGCAATGTTGATGTTATAATAGGCTATTCCATGCTTACACTATCTTGTTTAACAGGTCTAGGTATAATCAGTTGAATGTCTATTTAATCTTCTTGAGTGACTAACTCAAGATTGCTCCCAGTAGCTTTTGCAAGTATATGCTCCTTCTCGTGGAATTGAGCATTTCTGGAAATAGGGAATTTCTATTCCTCGGGATCATAAAAGGTATACCCAATAGTCTCCTTAAGGTAACTTACAAATAGAAATCTATCAGACTTAGCACCCAGCTTATCTGAACTTATCGTCTTTACATATAAATGACATCCCCAAGCTCTCGGGGTGAGAAAGAGCGAGGTTTTTACCATACAATAACTTGTATGGAGTTTGATCAACTAATTTAGAGGGTACTATGTTTAGAATATAAACCGTGCTCTTAAGATCATAACACCAAAAGGATCTGCTGAGTTCTGCTTAGCTCATTATAGATCGAACCATATCGAGTAGGGTTCTATTTCTCCTTTCTGACACTCCATTATGTTGGGGTGTATAAGGAGGTGTCCATTGGGATAAAATTCCATTATCCCTTTGATAATCCTAAAACTTCTGGCTTAAGTATTCACCACCTCGATCAGATCAAAGGGTCTTGATACTTTTCCCAAGCTTTTTCTCTACTTCAGCTTTGAATTCTTTGAATTTATCAAAACTTTCAAACTTGTGCCTCATAAGGTACAAATAACCATATCACGAGTAATCGTTGATAAAGGTTATGAAGTAGACAAAACCCTCATGTGTCTTAACACTCATTGGACCACATAAATCGGAATGTATTATTCCCAAAGTACTAGTGGTACGCTGATCCTTTCTTTTGAAATATCTCTTATTCATCTTCCCTTTTAAACAAGGTTCACACGCACCATAGGGTTCCCATTCCATGAGACCTAAGTCTCCACATTTGTGTAACTTAGTTAAGCGAGTCTCATTTATATGACGTAGATGACAATGCTATAAGTATGAGGACTTCTCATTATCTAATCTCAATGTCTTAAAAATGTTTTATTTAGAATTTCAATTTTAGTATCTAGAATGTATATGCCATCCACAGATATTCCACAAGCATAAAGAATATTATCACGTTGAATTTGAAATCCTTATGCTGCTAAACGCACAACAAAAATAGTATTCTTAGTAATAGTAGGAATATAATAGCAATTGTTCACAACTAAAACAAGCTCACTAGGCAAACAAAGGCTATATGTCCTTATAGCTGTTGCAGTAACCCGTGCTCCATTTCCCTCTTTACAAGCCTCCTACTATTCCGCAATCCCTGCATAGAAGTACAAATATGAGTACCACAACCAGTATCTAACACCCAAGTATACTCATAGGAAACTATAGAGAAACTCTCTATCATGAACATACCTGAGGTAGATGCCTGACTTGGCTTCTTCTTCACTTGTTCAGAAACCAGAGCACTTAACTCACGTTTCGTTTTGGCACTTTTCATGAGTCTTCTCTTGACCTTGAAAGCTCTAGAATTTCTTATCTTCGATCCTCAGCAACTATTTGATTCTTAAGTTTATTTCTAAACTATATATCATATTATTCTAACAAGTCCACCATTACGGAAAAATTACAACGATCACCTATACCATAGAAATGTGTTTTGAAATTATCATACATTAGAGGTAGTCCTTTCAATACAATTCATCTCAAGGTTCCTGATCATAAGTAACTCACAATTTTCTTAAATGTTCAGATCTATCATAAACAATCATGGCAAACTCAACTACTGAGGTGTCAGCCCCTAGACTTGTAGATAGCATGAATGTTTCACGTTCATCTATCATTACAAGCTGCACAATCATAGACTCCAAGTCCATACTTTTGCAAAGATCCCTGTACCTTGGAAGCATAGTGTTGACCATGAAATTCTTGCGAAATCATAATGCCTTTTGTGCTTCACATACTTATCGATTTGATAAATAAATGGATCTTCTCCGAGGGTGTTCAAGATATGAATTATCCAAAACATAATCCAAATCAAGGCTCTTCAGGAACCTTGTCACGCACTCGAACCACCCATGAAAATTGTTTTCTTTAAAAAAAATGGTTATCAATCGGATGCATTTTCAGAATTAGTGTTCTTTATTCAACCTATATTTAAGATAGAATTTGTTTAAACATCAGTATATGTACATGCATTTAATATGAGGTCTTTAATTAAATACATAATTCCTACTATTTTTCTCAACATTCAAATAGCCCTTTCTATTCAAATTCGGCAAATTTGGTTGAACCAATTTTCCTTAGTAGGTAGCATCCATAGCCATTCATTATGACTTCCACTATCGCAGATCAAGCCATAATAAGATAACCTTGGTTGGAACCCATCCATTTGCATCCCTTGTAATTTCTAAACCATTCGAGTTCTCTTTCTCGAGACGTGCGTACCCAATTATACGACTCCTCAAATGTGTCTCCAAAGGCATTAGATCCAATAATATGGACAACTAACCCCGGTTAAGGCATTAACCTCATCTAGTCTCATGACCAAACATATGTTAAGGGAAGGCATGTTGTATGTGTGCTTACGTCCGTTAGTAAGGTTCGTATCACGACTTATGACAAGAAGACATTTTACAGCCTTAATATTGTTATAGGGATTTCATTGGTACCACTAGTCTCACCATAGTCTAGGTCTTATACAATGGATATGATTATGAAATAATAATTCCAGACTATTTGGAATTATTAACTCTATGGGAACATGCTCTAACTAGTAAATAATAATTATTCCATTATGCCAAGACTCCACATAGCATGCAAAATAAACAAGGTCCATGTTTTAAGTTCTTGCACTTGTGTCTATATATTTTAAATTTAACAATTTGAACCACATTTATAAAACCATATGTGGAATCTAATTCACATACTAGAAATCGACTAAGTCATAAAAATCCCTCGGGTATTCTTGAATCTAATATCGATGGTGATTTCCAGGTAGGAGAGGCCCCCATGAAGTGAATGAGCAACCTTGTCCATTCTTTGCCAAAATCATCAAGGGTGCTTTGATTCGTAATACCACAAATAATTATGATTTAAAGATTTTTTTCTTTAGTTAAGTGAAGTACAGGAGCCCTCAATTAAAGCATTTACCCATGTGATAAAACATTGCTAATTTTATATGATAATCACCTAGACTAAATTTGAGCAAAACCTTAATTTAGTTATCACATCATTTTCTATAACAGGAATTGAACCCTAAGTCATGCATAGCATACTTTTAATCAATTCATAGAAAATCACATTTCAACATGTTATAATCAATCATGCATAGCATAACTTTTGATTAATCAAGATAGTAATTGAACATGCATTCGAAGCAAGGTAGAATTTCAAAACATAAAATTAACCTAAGGATCTCCTAAGCATGCTATGATTGATATAATCTAAGTTAAAATGTTCCATAGATGCTTTTAGGTTTGTAAAACATATAAAAGAAACCTAGCATCTAAAGATTAAAACATTACCAGTTGATGCATGCTTAATCTCTCTTTTGGTAGCGGTGTTTCCTTTGAGTAATTCCGACAGCACAAGCTTCCAAACAAGGAGAGCCTCTATGAATTGATCCACACGGATCTTCACTGACCAAAACCTCGTAGAAGTAGAACCCGTCGATTGACAACAGCTGCTAGACTTCTTGAAAATCACCCCCAAAAAAAATCCTCGAAAGCTCACTTAAACGTAGAGCCTTCTATAAGAACTCTTCAACTTGTTTGGAGAAACTCGTGAAAGATCTCGCACAACAAAAAAAGAGGAGAGTAGAAATCAGAGAGAAAATTAGCTTTTAAGCTTTTCTGGTGCGTGAATAATGAGAGGCTAGAAGCCTATTTATAGGCGAAAATATGTGAGTGTTAGATTCCCCCTCTAACTCTGCATGGGATAGGACTATCCCATGTGAGTGGGTCAGCCGCGCGGATAGGGCAACCCGTGGGCTGACTAGCGTGTTACTTGAGGGAAGCCCTAATGGGCTTCCCTCATAAGCATGGGCTTGCAGCTTACTGCAAGCACATGCTTTTCGCGAGTTGCGGGCTTGCATCGCAAGCCCATGCAAGTGCTGCCAAGGGCACCGCTTGCACCCTTGTAGGCTGCTAGCACGGGCCCCATCTCAAACAACCCGTGTTCTTTTCAGGGCCCACTCACAATGGGAAAATTCCCTTGCTAGCTCTGACTATTTTTCCCTATCTTTTCATTATTTCTTTTAAATATTAATTTGGTCCAACCAATTAATAATTCTTCTCACTAATTTCATAACTTTTATTTTTGGTACAAACCCAGTCCATAGGTTCTTTACATAGTCCGATAAAGTCCCAAAGTATGTGACCTCATAGGATCCCAAAGTATAGAGCCGGTAGAGGTTAATCTAAACTTGGCTTCCCGTCCGGGAACCTTTAGGCTCGGTGTTCCAGACCGATATGGAACCCAATAGCTCTAGACGATCAAATGGGCTTTCTAGCAAAGGCGTATGATCGCCAGATACTTGGAATGTCACGTGCCTGTGACTTGATCCAGTTCTGCAGTAGTAACTAATACAATACACTCCTTCCATCAGGTTAAGTACCATCCAGTTTATTAAGCTTGGATTAAGTGTTAGCTCATGTAATAGTCATGGTTATCTTGGAATTAGACTTGTTTACGAAAAATACCACTCAACCATTATGTATCTTGATTGACTAGAAACCCATTCTATCAATCTTATACTCTGATCAGATGATTATGAGTGTGTCACTTCAATAAGGGGCCCTAAGGTACATCTCCCGTTATATTGTCATATCAGGAGTGATGGATCCCATCTTAACTACATAGCTTACCAACATGTGATCATCGCTATACCCGTAATCACCTGTGTCATCCTGATCGCCAGGGTATGAATAAGAATGACCCAAAGTATAGTAACTCCTACATAAGGTAACCGGTATCTCAGGTCTGAGGATATTTGTATAGCTGCTGCAATAAGACATGACACCAACACATGGGTATAGTAATTTCCAAGTGTCTATCTTATAGCAATCTCCAATGTATTACCTGAATACATTCATGTGTTAACTCAAGGTACCACCTTTAGCTCGTGGGATCGGTTTCTTGGATCTAATCCAAGGAGTAAGCCTACACATGCTAGTCTGTCCGTGATGTCCAGTCTCAATGAAACTATGACTAGGGATATTTAGACTATTCATAGTAACACGTATGTGCAGTTCTCACACCACATAGCTCCCACTATGTCCATGCACTTTTACGCTATGAAATGATCACTGACTTTGTATCATCAATGCGCATATACATATTAAACATATATGATACTAGCGAGATACAATAATAAACCGAAAGCACTGACAAGCAACAAATATTCCTTAATAATTATTAATAATTAGAAACTATTTATACATTATAACTAATAAAGATACATCGCCCTAATTACCTCTAGGGCATACATCAGTCTAAAAGTCAGTGTCACTATTGTAAGACAAACACCGATGTTGCTAAGATCAACATTGACATTGGGATATCGGTATGGACCTTGGGTTCTTGGACCTAGCTTATGCTCAATTCAAGCCCTACTAGTACTGACTCAACAATATCGACGTCTATGTGGCAACATAGACATCGACATTCCCAATGTCAACAATGACATTTCCAATGTCGCTATGGGTATTGGGCCAGGATTGGGCTCAATCTGGGCCCAGTTTGGTGTAGAGAGAGTTTTTCTAAACTTTGAAAGAAACAAAAGGAGCTTCTTTCAAGCATGTGCAGGACCCTATCAAAGTGAAAGACTAGAAAAGCAAATAAATTACAATTTCATCATCGAGCTCGCGAGTGGGGGTTGAAATCCCGAGTTCACACCAATCCTATGTTATACAACAATTTTCCTAAATTAATATCTTCCTTTAATAACTTGGATAGTTCTAATGGCAATTGGAATTGGATGATTGGATAAATTGATCCAAAATTTTTTACATTTTGGAATCCTTGAGCTTCACGAATAATTGCAACTTAGCTGATAGTGTGATTATGGGTGTGTATTTGTGAGTGTTAAAATATCGAAGAGTACTAATTTTGGCATTAGTTTCTTTTTATATGTTCCTATTATTTCCTAATTTGTGACATGAAGATAAATAAGAGGAGAAATGTGAAAGAAAATCTATTATAGTTTCATATAACTATTAGTTCATTATTCATATTTAAAGCTGTTAATTGTGTTTTTTTTCCTTGCGACTCTAAAGTTTTGTAGATATGGTATTGAAACTATGATGCATTTTTTTGCATATGATGTGAAAGTGTTGGGGGTTTATATGTGCTGGATAATGATTTCCACGTATTGTTTTGGATTCAAAGAACTTCAGATTGTTGTTATGGAAGTAAAAGATAGAAAGAGGGGTTATGGTGTTAGATAAAGATTGAAATAGGCAGTGGATTGATTCATCATAATAGAATCCAACAGAAGGGAAGAGTAAGAATTTATAATGAATTTTTTACTGAACTACTACACGTCGCCCGTTTTTACTTCGCATCGCCCGTATTTTTTCAAATACTTTCCTCTTTTACCCCTGGGCCTAATTTCTCTATATAACCCCATTTCACTAACCTTTTTTCTATTTTAACACCCAAACTTCAAATTCATACCCCAAACTTTCTCTAAAATTTCAAAAAAAATTTCCGGCGACATGGACGGAGGACGGAGGAAATCAGAAGAATCGGCTCAGGTATTTTTTACGAATTTCGTTTAACATCGGGCGAGCTTTTTCCGGCCATGTTTCTGGCCGGAAAACATCAACGGTTTCCGACGCCGGAAACCGATCGGGTTTGCAGTTTCCGGCGCTGGAAACTGGAAACGAACCGGAAATGGTTTGTTTCCACCGGAAATGAATGGATCGGTTCGTTTCCGGTGGAAACAAACCATTTCCGATTCGTTTCCACCGGAAACGAAGCATCCCGGCGTTTCCGGCGGAAAAAGTTGGCCAGAAAATAATTCCGGCCAACCCTAATGTTGGCTGGATTTATTTTTAGGCCAACCATAATGTTGGCCGGAATTATTTTCCGGCCAACCACAGAAGTGGCCAGAAAATAATTCCGGCCATTTGCAAATGTGGCCGGAAATAATTTCCGGCAAGCGGGTTGGTTGGCTGGAAATTATTTCCAGCCACCGGGTTGGTCGACCGGAAATAATTTCCGGCCAACGAGTTGGTCGGCCGGAAATTATTTCCGACCGACAGGTTGGTTTCCGGCCACAGTTGCAAATGGCCGGAATTATTTTCCGGCCACTTCTGTGGTTGGCCGGAAAATAATTCCGGCCGGATTTATTTTCCGGCCAACTTTTTCCGTTGGAAACGCCGGGATGCTTCGTTTCCGGTGAAAATTGGCCGGAAGCGGTTTTTTTCCACCGGAAACGAACGAATCGGTTCATTTCCGGAGGAAATGAACCAGATCGGTTCGTTTCCGTCGCCGGAAATGAAAAAGCTCGCCCGATGTTAAACGAAATTTGAAAAAATACCTGAGCCGACGCTTCTGATTTCCTCCGTCCTCCGTCCATGTCGCCGGAAATTTTTTTTGAAATTGTAGAGAAAGTTTGTGGTATGAATTTGAAGTTTGGATGTTAAAATAGAAAAAAAAGTTAGTGAAGTGGGGTTATATAGAGAAATTAGGCCCAGGGGTAAAAGAGGAAAGTATTTGAAAAAATACGGACGACGCAAAGTAAAAACGGGTGACGCGTAGCACTTCAGAAATATTATTTATATATTTTATTGAAATGAAAAGTTGTTATGAACAAAAATTTCCTCTCTATACGTGAAATAAAAAGGCAATATGATTACTTAAAACCAGTTCTAAATTATTTTCGTAAGTCCTAAAAACCTTGTCGTGCAGCTTTGATAAATAAAAATATAAGATAATAAAAGGTTCAAAATTTGTCAAGATTATTCAAAATAGATATGTGAAAAAGGCCTCTTTTAATTTATTAATTTTGATTGAGAGTTATATCAAATGTGAAAAAGGCCTCTTTTAATTTATAAATTTGTCAAGATTATTCAAAATAGATACTTTTTTTTTTGGAAGATGTGAAGGTGTCATGAGGTGGAAATTGAGTTGGATGCCAATAATCATAAAACAAACTTTTTGATGTCATCTTACACTTGCACATTCATCATAAAGTAAGTTTTTTTAGTAATTCCACACATTTTGTAAAGTTACAAAAGTAAATAAAGAATTCACTCTATCTTGGTATATTCATTCCATAATCTCTAAATAGACCTCCAACCACCACTTAAACTAATAATTTACCACTTTTCATTGTTTATTTTATTTAATTTTAATATTTAGATAAGTGATGTCCACCTAAACATTTAGCAAATTTACTTTGCAGCATTTTGTATGGTATTTGACATTGTGAATATCATTATCATACTCCACTGTGTCCCTTATCACTCTCTTTTTGGCTTTTACCTATTTAGAATATATTTATTATTTGATGGCCCAACACTTTCTGCTATAGTAATTTTTAAAATTTTTTTATGATACTTATATAGCAACACAGCTATCACCACAATCCTCCATATGAATTTCTAATGGTTAATATAATTACTCACGATGCTAAGTCAGACGGTGATATTAGTGTTTTAAAATTCACAAGAAACGTAGAAAATAGCGTGATATATTTTAGTACGGTCACAGAAAAATCCAATATTCTCTTAACCAAAACAAACTAATTGTAAAAGAGATTTATTTGTTTGCGGTTGAAACTTGACTTAATAAACAATTAATTCAGCTTTATCCTTAAAACAATCAACACAACTATTATTACACATATGAAAAACAATGACCTCACTTGCAAGTGTTATTAATTTCCCACCTTTCACTAATGAATTCAAGCTATAAGCTTACACGCAATATTAAACTAATTAGGCTTTTTTCGTGCTAAGATCATGTTATTATGCTTTGTTGCGTCAATTTTTCCATTATGCCAACGTCATCTAAATTTATTGTTACTGTGTGGCACAAGCATTGGTCATTTTATAAAAACTTGTAATTCTTTACCCTACGTAGCGAAGGCAAAGGGTTAGTTTTGGTTATTATTTTCCAAATTGTCTTCTTAAAAGTTTCAGTTTCAAACTTTTCTAATAAACTGCAGAGTTTATATTGGAAAAAACAAGCTAGACATTTTCAAATTAAATAGTTTGAGGGAACAAAATGTGTTGTTCAAAGTCAAAATATGTAATTCTATTAAAAGTTTGTGGAAACAACATATTAAGACAGCAGTTTGAAAAGTAATACCAAACAGATCCATGTTTGATATCATAAATGAAAGGTGTTGCATGATTTGGCTAAATATAACACTTTATATATCTAGAAGTAGTGTGCAGTTCAAGGGTTAAATTATAAAAATTTATCAAGTAAAAATTTAGGTATAATAGAAATATTTTCAACACTAGAACATGGAAAATCCTCAAGGTCACGTGTTTTTTTTGTGATAATCGGCTTTAATTCGAAGGAGTTGTGGTTTGAAAAAAATTCTCGAGAACTTTTATTAGCTCACATTGCAATCCATTGTTTTAAATCAAGCGAGATAACTTGATTGAATCCTATTATTGATGAGTACAACCGTGAAAGAAAATACAGTTTTGCTAATGATAAAAAAAATACTGTAAACTACAACTATACTTGGTATTTATACTGCTAGATAACTGGCATAGACTGTGTGAGCTGATGCAGTGAGGCTGATACAGCTGTCAATGTGACAGATACAACCGTGTGCAATTCTGTTACATGAGAGTTGTTTCCGTGTGCTGCAGTCCACTCGGTTCTTGTGTGCTTGAGTTGCAATTTCAACTTGCTCTTCAACATTGTTATGCCAATGAACTTACAAGAAAAAATTTATATCGATTCACAATATAAAAAAAACTTGAAAACAATACGAGAATAAAACCGAGATAGACACGCCTAGCCGATTGCCTACCCAAACACCATAAACATTGTTAGTTCACTTTAGTTGAAAACCTTAGTTGGCATAATAAAAAAAAAGTGATGGTTCAATTCAATGTTGCAAGATGTCAAATTTGGAAGAAAACGAAAAGCCAAATTTCCAGAGTCAGATTTGTCGTCGTTTTGGTATATAATTATCGTCTTGGGTTGTATTCCACTCATCATACAAATATTTTTTTTCTTGGCAAATATCATGGGTTGTCTAAACTTTTTCTTTTTTATGAAATCATATGCTTTATTCGATAGTGCTTGCCCAGAGTCAATCACATTGAATCAAATACCTTTTTTTCTAACTAGTTAATAAAAGTTTTGGTAATTGTGATTTCATTATAAATTAAGCAATAATAATATAGGCAGGAAATAAAAAGAAAATGCGTAAGATAGAGGACCACAAGTGTAAATTGATTTAGACCAAACAAACAATAGAAAAGTTGGAAAATGACTGATGTGGTAGTGGTACGTACGGGCACGCCTATAGAGTACTTACAGGAAAACCCAAAAACAGCACACGCTGAAATTGACGCTCATAACATTTTTCATCGAAACTTAATATTTGGGATTTAAAAGTGTTTTTTTAAAATAAGTAACTAAGTATTTTTGTAAATTGATTTTTAAATCATTAAAATTGTTGTTCAAAATTAAATTCTAAGTTATTTATAAATTGTTGAATCTTAAATAAACTGAAAATGATATACTTTATATAAGGGTATTGAGTTTTTAATATAATATGCGGACAATAATATAATTTGCATGGTAAAAAAGTATATTAGAAAAAAAAATCATTTTTTACAAGTAAGTATTTACTACTTCTTACTTTTTTATTTAAAAATGTATTTGTTACTTCTTACTTTTTTATTTAAAAGTAATTTTTTCAAGTTAAAAAAAGTTTTGAAAAACACAAAACTAACCAATTTAATAAATTCTTTTTTAAATAGATTTGCCTGACTTAAAAGTTTGGAAAATACCTCCTTAATTGCAAATTCCTTTTTTTTAATGAAAAATTTTCATTTAAGCAAATTCTATGATAATTTTGTTAACAATAAAATCTTCATTATTTTATCCATTAACATCATTGGATCAATGGAATAATGATTAATCCAATGATAACATAAGACAAAAGTAAGTTTTAATTTGCTTAAAAACAAAACCATTATAGCCAATACTACTTATTCAAGATTTATTAAAGTTGTCAAATTTTTTTCTTATATATATTCAGTAATAATTAAATTTAAGTCTCTTTCTACATTTTTAGTGTACTAATTTTCAAATATACACGAATTATTTGTTATATTATTGCTGATATGATTTTATTGCTTGATATTTTTCCATTTTATTGAATTTTGCAATTCAATAGATTTTACACCATCAATCATCCTAAAAAAATTCAAAATTACGAATTTATAGTTTCAAAACTCACAATCAACAAAATTTGCAAAATGATACGTTACATCTCATAGAAAAAGTTTTTATATTGCTAAATCTGAATTCCTAATATAAATATAATAAATACTAAAAAACATAGATTGTTAAAGCAAGAGACTAGAGTTATCTTTTTGCCCAACTAAACGCATGGCTATAAACATCAAACACATTGACTTTCAAATTTTCTAGATTTTTCATTTTAGTAAATTAATGCAAGGTCCCTATGTATAACCAAGCAAATAGTTCTTTTTCTTTTTCATTATTATACCTGCAATGTAACAAAGCAATCATCAAAGTGTCAATCAAATGATTTCTAATGCTGTGGAAACTAATCGAAGCATTTTCTAAAAATAGAGATTCCTGTAAATCAATTTCATGTCAATGCGACTAATTTCGAGGCCTGATCTTGCAAAACCTTCCATGCTTCGGTTACATGTCGCTCTTCGCTCAACGGGGCTCCAACCGCAACACGTAAAACGTATTTCCCGGAAAGAACCTGATTTTAAAGCACATCATTCACATTTAGTTGACAAATAACTAATCGTGTAGCATTTCAATATACACGGAAAACAGTGACTTACCGTATGAGATATAAATGTTTTCCCAGTCGAGTTCACCGCGTCTAATAGATCGCGGTTCAGTTTGTTGGCATCGTCTTCGTTGTTGTTTAGGGGTAAAACCCGAAAACAAACCAATGAAAATAACCGAGGCGCAACAACCTGACCAAATCGTAATAAATTCAGGCCTTTTACACCAAAGTAGTATTGTTAGCAGAAATTGGTAATTACCTCAAACCGATTATCTTGAGCGATGAGTGCTTCGAAATGCTTAGCCAAGTTTATATGATTTCTGATGTACGATTGTAGATTTTCCACGCCATATAATCGCAATACCATCCACAGTTTCAGCGACCTGGGGAAAACCTCGGAAACGTGTAAAACGATAAGCTTTAAGGAGATTGTTACGAAAACGACCGATTTCTTTCGTATTGGAGACAAAGTACGAAGTGTAGAAACTACCTAAACCGACGTCCAAGAGGAATTTGCCAGTCTTTGTAATCCACAACCGCGTTTTCTTGGGAGGCCTGCAATATCATATAGATGGTATCAAAACATACAAACGCATTGACAAAATGCGATCGTTTATCTCGGCCTGTATCTTTAAGATCACCTTGTTTTTCAGAAACTCGGGATTGGTAGAAAGAGCCTGAATCAAAGCATTTCTATCCTGTCATATACATAACACAGATACTGATACAGTTAATAATAAACCGAATTGTAAATGCATTTTGAAAAATAATGTTATGCTACATACAGAGAGTCCAATAAAGAGGCAGTTGAGTTGAGATTAAAGATAATACCGTGACCCAAAGAGTTGAGCAATCGAAATTTGTGAGCAACCATTTATGTGCGTTCATGTTAAAAGAATCGGCTTCTTCAACGCCGTCGATGTAACAGCGGTATTCTGGACATATACACGCGCTTCCAGCGTAGGCAGCATCCACATGGAACCAAATGCCATTGCTCTGCCAAGCCATTTTGTAAAAAATATTTCTATTTTTAAAGAATATATTGTGACATATAAATATTGGTACGTCACCTTAGCAATCTTTCCTAATGCAAGTAACGGATCGACGGCTGCTGATGAAGTAGTTCCTACCTGCAAACATGATCAACGGCAGCATGAGTTATTAACAAAGCCAATGTAAAGCACCAGACGATACTAGAAAAATATAAAGGATAAAGTAAAAAATTTTGAGATTTTTTATCACCAGATATAACAATTATGTCACACGAAATCACACTACCGAAATGTTGACACTGACGGGGAAAAAAAATTAAACTTTGATGTGGATTCGTTTCATACAGAAGCAAGCATAGAAAGGAAACTAATGTAAAAAAGGATTGGGATATTCCCTTTTCTTGTGGGATCTCTTACATTGGCACATAAAAAGAAGGGAATCAATCCATTGGAAATGTCATGTGAAATTGCTTCACTGAGCAAGTCAGGGGAAAGAGCGTAATTCGTGGAAGAGTCAGTTTTTAGCGGCCTGCAATTTTCTGGATGTACCCCTGCTATCTGCATTAAATTAGAAAATAAGATGATTGTGATTATGCTTAAAAAGAGTTTTATAGTATACCTGGCAGGCCTTCTGCAAAGCAGAATGTGTTTGATCCGAGCCATAAACTACGAGCTTGTTAAGGGCATCTTTTCCAAGTCTTCGCAAGACCTTGTCACGTGCTGCTAGTAGCACAACTAGAACAGCCTCGCTAGCAGTGCCCTGAATCACACCACCTCCTTGTCCTATAACACCATTCTGAAGGCTTATAACAGTATTAAACGAAGACAGTGTCATGGCGATTGATGCTATTACTGAAGTCCAGTTTGGGATTGCTTTCCCACGCTGTCATGAAAAGTTCCATTTTCAAGCTTTCCTTATAAGCGCAGATTTTGACTTGGGAAATCAATAGCAAACATATTCTAATTAATAAGTATTAAGAGTCAATGTCTTTCGTCCAAGATCAAAATATGCTGTCTAATGGACAGTTTGTGAGTGCAAGCTTTTTGGGATAACGGCTGGCAAAGCAATCTTAAACAAGCCCTAAATCTTTGATACACAATGCTATTCAACGACTTACCTAAAGTTTATAAGAATGCCACTCTAAAGCAATTGAATGAAACATATACATACATGTTAGTATTTTAATTGACCAATGCAATCGTGATATATCATAGAACAAGTCGGGAGAGTGCTTGCATGCTTGTTCGGGTTCAATCACGATTCAGGAGTCCACTCCCAAAGCCGGGGTCGAACAGAAAATTTTTCTATTGTTACCCTTGAAAAGGCATATTTTTTGGATCAAAATCTGCATTTCTACGAAAAGTCTTGTATTTTCGGATCCTGTGTTATCCCGAAAATTCATGTCTTTTGGACAAATATATACACCTGAAATTGGTCATACATCATCAAGGTTCGAAAAGTTACAACATTTTGCATTCTAAGTTCTTATTCAAACGTCTGATTGAAAATTTGGTAGAACTGTCAAAATAGTTTCAATCTGATAGTGCTATTCACGACTTCAGATTCATACGAGCAATCCCCGATTTATAAACAATATACAAGTCTATGAACTTGTACTACCCCAATCAAATGAAGTTTTATCTCTACAAATTTGTTCGTTAAAACTGTTACCTGTGGAGAGAAACTGTTGGGGTAGTTTGAGAATCTTGGCAAGCCAATCAAGCACAATCATTTCAAGTTCTGTGGCAGCAGGCGAGGTTATCCAGCTGAAACCCACCATATTAATACCAGCACTAAGCATTTCCCCCAAAAACCCAGCAACACTGCTATTGGAAGGATAATATGCAAAGTAATTGGGGCTTTGCCAGTGGGTCACTCCTGGTAAAATCTTGGCTTCAACATCTACAAACACGCATTCCCCAACCGAACAAACATAACTATCAACTAAACAACAATTCAGCGAACCATTGGCAATTAAGAACAATTCGCAGATAGGTTTAACAGTAAAGCAAAGTAACTTAACCATCAAGAACATTTTGAAGGGATTCAGGTCGATTAGGAGCAGAATCTGGGAGGAGTTTACAAAGATATCCAGGCTGCTCAATCAAAATCACAAATATTAAGCAACCAGCAACAAAAATCAGAGGTGAATAATAACATGATGGTTATCTAACCTCAACTTGGCTTAGAACAGGGAAATTTTCAATATTTTTGTAGTAGTCAGCGATAAAATCAACCATCTTATGCGCATGCTCTCTCAATTGCTCTGCGTCCATTGGTCTCAACTCACCTTCCCTGCAAGAAAAATTGAAATGAGAAAACAAAAGAAGCATACTTTTGATGAAAATAGGCATAGAGGAATTGAAGAATGAATGCAAAAGCTTACATTTTGGTGGGTGTTTCAGTTGAGAAGTGAAAAGGCCAAGTGTTGAGTGGGGATATGTGTTGTTAACGGAGTAATCAATGTGTATATAACAGGGGATTTGTCTGGGCTTGAATATTGGCCACTGACTACAATGGTTCTCACTTGCCAATCTAAACTATTTTTTCACTTTTTCATTTGGAGTTCTAAAATATCACATATACATTTTGTATAAATTTTGTCGGACAAACAAATATACGTTGCTAGTAGCGGGATTTCATCTAAGCTTATAAGCATAGATTCTATCTTCGTTGGTACAAGGTCTTTTAGTGTAAAATCCAAGAGGATTTTAAATCAAAGTGAATAATATCATACAATTGCGGGAATATATGTTGACAAACTTTATTATTCCATTTAGTTTTAAAGTCTACTATATAAATATATAATTAAACAGTTAATGCCGTTGACCTGATTGATTGGCGAATCCAAATTTCAGACTTTTTATGTTATAGGATCCAAGTATATACGACTAATTTTTTTTATCGTGAATTATAACTCTAATGTCTATTAGTGTATAATCCACTAAAATTATTTTTAATATCTTATCATTTCAAATACTGGCATATTTAATCTATTATATATTCAACTGTAATATGAAAATAAGTTTTCTTCTTAATTAATATACTAGACAATAATTTGTTATATATAATTTTAATCTTGTTAAATATTAAAAGATATGAATTTTAAACTAATTTTCAACTGAAAATAAATTTGAACCTCAATTAACTATTGATCTTTATTACTTCACCAATAGTGTATAGTTTAATTGTACACCCTAAATACATTTTTAGGGGTGAATGTGGGAGGTCGTTTGAACAAACTTTGACGTTCCCTACTTTTTCAGGTTCAAGTGGTGGGCCGGGTATGCTCCAAAACAGGCCCTTGGAGGGCTAACCGGAGAACAACAAAATTACACCGGAATTGAAAACCTAACGGCTATTGGAAGATATCAGAATTGAGAAGAATCAAGAAATTTGGAATAATGGAAGACGAAGCAGAGATATACGATGGAACTAGAGCACAGTTTCCTCTTACCTTCGGCAAACAATCCAAATCCCAAACCCCTCTTGAACTCATCCACAACACCACCCGTCGGACTACCTCTTCCTCTGCCGCCGATAACAAGTTATCTGATTTTCCTTCCCTTTCTTCCTCCTCCAAACAATGGATTCAGTCTGTTCGATCCTCCAAAAACCCTAACCCTAATGTCACGATTGGGCCTCCTCCGCCCGATTTCACCCCCGGCAACGATGTTGATGTTGATGCTGATGCTGATGTCGCTATTGGACCTCCTCGACCTCCTCCGGTTATGAGTAATCAGGATGAGAATGATGATGACGAGGACGGGGCGATGATTGGACCGCCGCGTCCGCCACCGACTAGAGATTCAGATTCTGAGGATGATGAAGAGCCGGAGACGGGGAATCAGTATCAGATTCCTCTGAGTAATGAGATTGTGCTTAAGGGCCATACTAAAGTGAGTTATGTTTCTCATCTCCCCATCAAATGTTGTATTCTTGTATGATGAGTTAGTAACTCGGGTGCTGTAGCTACTGGCTATTGTATAATTAATGTTATTATCTAGGGCTTAAACGCAAGTTAAAATTTTGATTTCTTCGTCTTCGTTTGTTGTTTCCATTCAATTTAATTTACTGATTTCTGAAAAGTATTATTGTCTTGCGGCTACTCTATTGTATTTTGGTAAGACAAGGCAACTTAAACTAGTTAGACTTGAAAGATTACAATTGAGTTATTTATTCTTCTGCTAGCTTGAATTGTCTGATTTTTGAGTTTATTTTGTGAGGTTTATGTTGAGGATTGATAATATGGGTTTTTTATGCTTGTCAGATTGTCTCGGCTCTTGCAGTTGATCACACTGGCTCAAGGGTTCTTACTGGGAGTTATGACTACACAGTAAGAATGTATGATTTCCAAGGAATGAATTCACGTTTGCAATCATTTAGGCAACTTGAACCTTTCGAAGGTCATCAGGTTCGCAATTTAAGCTGGAGCCCTACTGCGGACAAGTTTTTGTGTGTGACTGGTTCTGCTCAGGCTAAGGTGACTAGCGCATATCTATTCGCCTCTCTCATATTACATGAAGTTTTGAAGCTTTTGGGCCATGCTCATATATACTCTTCTTTGCACTGCAGATATATGACCGTGATGGGCTTACACTTGGAGAGTTTATAAAAGGGGACATGTATATTCGTGATTTGAAAAATACTAAGGGCCACATTACTTGTTTGACTTGCGGAGAGTGGCATCCCAAAACCAAGGAGACCATTTTAACATCATCAGAAGATGGCTCCCTGCGCATATGGGATGTGAATGATTTCAAAAGTCAAAAGCAGGTGTGCATATACTCAACTCCAGTTTATGGCCTGTTTCTGGCATTTGGTATGCATTTTCTCATAACAATGAAGTATAATAACAAATTTCAGTCATTTCGTTTAGCGTTTAGTTAAAGAATTGTATGAATCATCTTGAACAGAGTTAGTTTAAATTAGTTTCAAAAGTTTGCTACTCTGAAAAAATAGAACAAAGAAAGTTGCCTGATGGTTCAATTTGAATGATGGGACTTGGGGGTTGGATTGACTTAATAAGTCATCTTTTTGTATTTTTGCTTCTTGGTAGAGACTTGTATCTATGATGCATGTGAGCTTTAGCAGTTCAAGAATAAAGTAATAGTGGTATTCATGCAATGCAAAGGAATGTCATGGATATTTGTCTGCTGCCAATGTAGCAGACTACTCAATAATCACAATAGTGGTATCTTGGAAAATTTGTTCAAAAAAGAGTATCAACTAAACCCTTTGGTCGTTTTCTATATAGGTCATTAAGCCAAAGCTTGCTAGGCCTGGAAGAATTCCAGTTACCACGTGTGCTTGGGATTGTGAAGGAAAAAGCATTGTTGGCGGCATTGGAGATGGATCTATACAGGTAATGTGTCTGCTAATTTGAAATTTTGTCTATCACTTAATAGCCTTTACCAGTAGATTGTCATTATTCTGTATGTAGTGTAATATCTTCTAATTTGCTATAATTTCTCCTAGTCAACATTAGTGTAATAACTAATAATTTCTGCTTAATTTCTGTTTGCAGTTGTGGAATCTCAAACCTGGGTGGGGAAGCAGGCCAGATGTGCATATTGAGAAAGCTCATTCTGAAGATATTACTTGTCTTAAATTTTCTTCCGATGGACGAATTTTACTTTCAAGGAGCTTAGATGGCTCTCTTAAGGTTAAGATGAAACACTTGTTCCGCACACTGTTCACCTGATCTTGTTTGTTCTAAAATCCTGATATTAATGTATATCCTTGTCGTTTTGTGCTAACATTTGTTTGTTTCTAGGTTTGGGATCTACGTAAAATGAAAGTCGCTCTTCGTGAATTTGAGGACCTTCCAAATAACTATGCTCAAACGAATATCGCATTTAGTCCTGATGAACAGCTCTTCCTGACTGGAACATCTGTTGAAAGGGAGAGCACAACAGGTGGTTTGTTGTGTTTCTTCGATCGAACAAAACTAGAACTTGTGTCCAGGGTTGGCATTTCTCCAACTTGCAGTGTTGTGCAATGCGTGTGGCACCCAAAACTAAATCAGGTAAACATCGTATAATATGTCACAATATGCATTTGACAGTTCACATATGATTAGAATGTTTTAACTGCCATTTATTCCCGTGCATCTGAGTAACTACATTTACTTCACATTTTCCATTTTTACTGTTCATTCAGCAGAAGCAAATGATATCCCGATCTAATTATTTTTCCTTTAGCATTCCTTTTTAAAAAATTAATAAGCGAGAATCTAAAACTGTTCTCGTGTAGATATTTGCAACATCAGGAGATAGAAGCCAAGGCGGAACTCACATATTATATGATCCGACTCTGAGTGAGAAGGGAGCTCTAGTGTGTGTTGCACGTGCACCCCGGAAAAAATCGGTGGATGATTTTGAGGTGCAACCTGTTGTTCACAATCCTCACGCGCTACCCTTATTCAGAGATCAGCCAAGTCGGAAACGTCAGCGAGAGAAGATACTGAAGGATCCACTCAAATCGCATAAACCTGAACTTCCAATGACAGGACCAGGCCATGGCGGAAGAGTAGGTGTAAGTAAAGGAAGCTTGTTGACCCAATACCTACTTAAGGTGATTTTTGCTCCTGAAACCTCGTTTTTCCTAGGTTCTTAGCTTCTCATGTTGTCGTTGAATGAAATTAACGAAACTGGGTTGCTGTTGTTGTTGCAGCAAGGGGGAATGATCAAGGAGACGTGGATGGAGGAAGACCCGAGAGAAGCTATATTGAAGTATGCAGATGTTGCTGCGAAAGACCCCAAGTACATCGCTCCAGCGTATCAGCAAACCCAGCCTGAACCAGTTTTTGCAAAATCAGATTCCGAGGATGACGAGAAATGACATGGTTTTCATGGATTTATATTCGCCATTTGCTACCTGGTTGATCTCTGGTATTTTCTTTGCGGTGTTTTATCTATTCTATGTTTAACACTAGGTGGGGAAATCATTATTAACAGTGTTTTTTTTTCTTTTTATAGTTGAGCTTCTCTCTTTCGGCTGCCGCTGCACCTGTACATCGAAGAAAAGCTGTAGGCATTGGTCTTTGGAAGTTCCAACCTGGAAGCAACAAGAAAACTAGAACTTGGTTGTAGGATTTTCTTACCTTTTTATATTAACTATTGCTGACGTGTCAGAAGTATAATCTGACAAATGATGTTGACTGTGATGTATTCAATCCTATAACGTAATGTATAACATTCCATATGGATTTCGAGTGAAAATTTGGCATTACAATGCTCATCATACTTATTTCCCCGAGATAGGTTCGAGTGTCCTGCTTTTTTTATCATTGTGAATTGCAGGTAACCACTGTGCTTATTGCGTGCAATGCGTTCAAGTTGATTTGTTTATTGCTTATTTCTGACTCTGTTACCGATTGAGTCAACATATCATTTCGGCTATGTGTTTTGATTCATACAAAATGTCTAAAAGCTGTACATAACAGAGATAATAAAAGAAAAATCCCCGCTTCAAAACTCAGTCTAATATCAATCGAAAAAATTTTATTCTGCTATTGTCATTTACAGAGCTCTAACATGACCGGAATCCCTGCAAAAGATCGGGATCATACGGTCTCTTCTATACCTATCATTTGTGTTAGGCATTGGCAATTATTGCTATATGGCGCTATGTTACAAATTTTCTTTTCGCGATCGATCTTCATTTGTGTTGTCAGTTAATTGGCTCCATGAGTCGAAGCTGTCCTTTCTCAACTGTATCAGGTAACATCTTACTTTGCTAACTTCAAAGTTTTTGATTTGATACATTAAGCTTGAAATGGAACTAAGTTAGGGTGTCCCGCTCTCGAAACTCGACAATCTGTTATCAGAGAGAACAGCAAACAATTGTGTCTCCACAAAAACCTGCAGAGCACATGACAAAATGCATGACATTTACCAAATACTGAAACACAGTGGGAAAGAAAAGGCGAATCAGATTACCTTAATAAACTGGCGATCTCTTACGGGAAACGAGTCAATAAAGCTATCTTTAAGAAGTAAACAAACCTGAAATGAAAAAAAAAAGATCATGTCAGAAGCGAATTTCCCTAGTCAGATAAAAAAAACAGAACAGAAAATAATGAACTCTGTGTTTTCAGACCCTATCGTTGTTTGATTGTACACTAGTTATCGTATGCAATCGCAAATCCGAACAAATGGACTCCAAGTACTGCCTAATGACGGCCAAGAAATGCGTCGCAGCTTCCCCCTGCCAACAAACAACATTTGTTAGTGACAAAATTCCGTGTAACGACTGAGAAAAATGTTACAGCAATGAACCTGAACTTCGTTGCTTCGATATACAGGAAGCTTTTTAGCAACACTACTTTCATAAGCCAGCCTAGCATGGAATGGCGCAAGTCGTGAAACAAGCTCTTTGTAACGCGGCAATGCTGGCAAAGTACACATTTTCACCTGATTTCATGAAAAACCATAAACTGAGATTCAGAATTATGATTCTTTCATATTTAATGATAGATGATGATATTCGTAATCATATTCATTTGGGTTGTAAACCTGATTTTTGACAACATTCACACGGACAAGACTAAATGTTCTCATCTTCAAGTCCTCTGGTTTTTGTTGTATGCCAACCTGCAAAATATTATCCACCAATGATCCGATTTTGAACTGTAAATTTTCTTTGCAAGTTCTTCCGAAAACAAAACTCACAATATATGGAACTGGAGCGTCAAGAAAATCAAGCATCCTAGCCGGTAAAACCTACAATGTAGAAAATTTAACTATTTCAGGCACTGAGCGAAACTGTTGGTGAATAGTTACTATTTTAACTTACTGGAAGAAATAAGCTCTGCCACTGAAATGGCCGAATCATGGGAACGATAGACAGGACTACAGCAGATAGAACACCCTGCATACAAACCTTCTCAACAAAAAAAACAACTCGATTTTTAGTAAACATAATGAGAGTAACAAAGACTCACCAGGTTTGGGCACACAGCCACCACTTGTTTCTCTAACAATACTCCTGTGATTATTGCCAAAATCTGGAGAAAACAAAACAAGATACCGTTTCAAGAAACCGAGATAAAGCTGAAAACAAAATAACCAAACAATTTCCAGATAAGGATGTTACATTTTCAAGAGAAAGAACTCGGCATATAGTCGCTGTAGTCCATACTGAAAGAGCATGAGCTTCCTCCGCAGCAGCCAACTTCAAGTTGATCTTTTGACCGAAATCACAACTAAACTCAGAAAGCACATTTATCAAGAGTTACAAAAGCAGTAAAAAAAGTATGATATACCTCAGCTGAAGTTAAACAATTTTCAGAAAACTGGGCTAAGTGAAGCCCAGATGCAGTAGGCCGCCTATACTTGATAGCTTGCAGGTGTTCGAGAGGTTGATAAACTACTTCGCTCCCTCTTTCAGGAAGGGGAATGGAATGATACCCGCAAACTATCTGTAGCGACTCATTCTTGTTTTCCTATTCAAAAATCATCCAGAAGAAAATGATCATCCGAGTTGTAAACTAGAAAGAGGGACAAAGTTGTAAACTTACCCGAGCCCATCCCATTATCAAGTTATCATCCAAATCTTTTTCACAATTCGCGAAAAGCTCGTCATCCTCCTCCATGGATCCAACGCTTCTAGCTGGACTGCCATATACGACAATACATTATTTTAAGGCATTTTTTCATTTTCAGCATAGTTGTTACAGGAGCTCCTCAGTCACACGCCTTTTGTGCCTGGGGCGCGCCTCAGTGTAAAAAGGTTATTTTTTTATTTTTTTAGCATTGTTCACATATATGATATTAACCATTATACTATATTAGTATAGAAAGAAAGAAGAAATATTTATTTCATTTTAGGTTGGTTAATGACAGTAAACAATAGTCTACTGTACTTTTATTTGTATGCGCCTTGAGCCTGTAACAACTATGGTTCTCAGACTAAGCAACAAAGTTAGCAGATGACACTACCTGAATATGGAGTCAAAACTTCCTAAACGCTCCAACTTGTCGCTCCTAGAGCAGTTATATACATCTGAAGAGGCTGCGAGGCTGTTTTCATAGCTCCCTTCCAATCTTTCCAACGCATCGGTGCGTCCTTCTGATGACTCGGAAACATAATCATCAAAATAAGGCGCATTCTTCCTACCATCCCTATCCACTTCCCTAAGGTGACTCAAATCCGAAGCATCGCTAGTAGTACCGCTACTTTCAGGAGAGTTAGATTCGTATGTTTTTGGCGACAAATTCGGGATCTCGTCATCTGTCACAATTCCAGCCGCAGCCGCAGCGAGAGCCGCTGCATTGTCGATAGGTATTGCAGAAGCCGTCCAGTCAAAACCCGAGTCTTTGTCGCTGTATAAATCGTTTGTGTTCATTTGATCGTGTGGCTTGGGCACTGGAGGGATGCAACTCGGCACCATTTCACTGGCAAACTGCGTTGCTCGATTCAATCGCTCCTGCGAAATGATACTGCATCAAAGTGATGTGAAATGTGGTCAGTTGTGTGAAAAAGAAACGAACTTTTTGCTTCACAAATTCGAGCACATACCTGTTGAGCATCTCGAAGTGCATGTCGAAGAAAGGAACTCGGGTTAGCAAACAGTAGCAACGAGGGGCGGAAACCAAATAGTGGCAGCTTTGTCCTGTTGAGGATCGCAAAGACGAGATGTTGCCTAGAATACTAGGCGACCTTTGAACGGCTTCTGTTACGTGTAAGCAAACCCCGTAAAGTGTGTCGTTGTCTGCCACCTGATCAACAGAATACATTACGCATTGGCCAACTCCTAGAGTCTCGTTTGATCAGAATAAAACCGGGACAAATTTCATGTTCTACCTTTAATGAAAATATGAATGCTAAATCATCCCTACCCATATGCTCCTGCAACCAAATAAAAGGTCAATGCTGCAAATAATTTTTCAGTCTAACTTTAGCACAGTGAAAAATACCTGCCCAAAAATAAGTTCACTTAATTCGCTTAAAGACGGGGTTCTCTCTAACAACTTTGTCTGTGGAATAAAGGAAAAGATAACTGATTATCAGCAGAGTAATTTGGGGGAAAATCCCTGTAGTTCACGTAGTTATCGAAATCAAACCTTAACACCATCAGGAAAACAGAAAGAACACAAATCCTTCAGGCGCAGATGTAATCTTTTCCCGGGAGGGTACTTGAAAAGAATCTGTCCGTTAAAATGACGGAAAGTAAAAATTAGCAAAGATGTGCTTTGGAATAAGTGAGAGAAGTGAAATGGGCATTATTTTACCTGAGGCTCCATTAAAGGAAACTTAGGCCCCTGAGACTGCAGTTTTTTGTAAGCTCTTAAGTCGGATTTTGACGCCTCGAACTCCCACTTCTTCCTTCTCGCGAAAACATCCTCCACGGCCTCGAGATTGGTGTCAGGATGAAGCCCCACAACAACAAAGTGTTCGTACAGTGAGTTTGCCTCCTTAAATTTCGTGTGGTCCTACAACAACAACCTCAAGCTCCTTAATTAATACATAACAGATACAAATACATCTCATATAAATGCAGAACAAAAAAAATACATAAAATTTTGCTAAGATCATAATTATCGGAGCATGAGGCCTTAGGGTGATTCCATAGTAGTCAAAGGCGCGACTAGGCTCTCAGGCGCAGCCTTGCACCTTTAGGGGTTTTAGGCTAAATTTTGCGCCTAGGCGGCTAAAAAGCCCAAGGCGCAGCCTTGCGCCTCGACCACTATGGGTGATTTACACAAAAATGATGTTAGAAATTGCAGAAAATAGCAAAAAGAAACTAAAAGCAGACTCCATCACAAAAACCGAAAATAAGAAACATAAACGTGTCTCGATTCTCAAACTATAATGCAATCTAGACGACTTGACAAAATAGATGAACACAAAAAGCCAAAGTACCAGGGTTTTGGAGTGAAGCTGATACCACAAACGTTTCTGGTTCGCCAAGACCTCGGGATTGAAACAATAGTCTTGATCCCTCGAGTTGCCGCCCCAGGGCCAAGCTTTCTGCATCTGAGACTTGAGTTTCTGGAAACTACTGCTGCGGTTATGTCCAGGTGTCACAGTCTCGCTTTGGCAACGCCTATGCATCGTTGGAGGCACTGGCTGAAGAGGCTGATCCCCTACATAGCCCTTATGAGCAACAACATCTCCACCCGCTTTAAATGTCTCCTCTGATAAATGCTGTAACACCACATATGGCGATTTCGGCTGCTCGATTTTCTCGTGATCTTCCTGAGATTCTGAATCCTCTTTCGTATCCATCGTCATTTATTCGTTCATTGAAAATCTAGCTCATTGTGCTACCCATTCAATGTTCCAAAACCCATCAATCAGAGAATCCAAACGGCTATAAATTTGTAATCTTTGCAACCCACCAGATAAGAAAAATGGGATTCACGGAATGATTCTCCTATAAAGTTTCAGTTTTTATATCATTCAGATATAAAGTTTTGATTTTTGGAGCATTGAGATATCGAATAATCAACTGGGTTCAAAAAAAGATCATACATTTATCGTTATATAAGCATCAAAATCTGAATTTGATATGAAACCCTATGATCATTAAACAGGAGAATAAAAACCGTAAGAAATGAGGATTGGCATGCTTATTTTTCAAATTAAATGTGCAGCATTTGATGATGAAATGCTTACCTTGAATCGAATCAAATCTTCAAAGTTTGGTTCTTGATATGAATGATTGTGGCGAGGGAGGGAGAGTTGCTAAAAATAGAAAAGAGTTGATCAAAAATGGGGAAGAGGGTTGCTTGCTTACACATATGAAGGGAAATGTTGTGTCTGAGCAAAGTATGGTTTTTTATAAGCATGAGAATAGGAAAGACAAACTGTCTTTTGTTTTTCTTTTGTATTCTTCTTTTTAAATAAACAAATAAAGTTGTGCATTTATTTTTTTTCATTTGCTTACATTACCTCACTCCAGTCGAATCTAAGGTCTTTATAGGTTACGAATTTGAATGTTATCATTGCGCTAAAATATTGGTCACATTTTGTACATTAATGTTGATTTTCATGTAAATGATGTAAAATAATGTTTTGAAAACAAGAAATAAATTGTCCCGTTACAATCATAGCTTAACAGTTACTTATTTTTATTTGTATTTTATTATTTTTTTTATATTTTTTTTTTGTCTCTCTCAAAATTATCAATCTATCTTTCACTGAATATGTCTATGCCTCCAATTGTGAATGAAGAGCAAAACATTATATTTTATTCCTTAGATTAGCTTCTAATATATTTGGCTAGCAATATGTAAGACTTCATAAAAAAGTTTTGTTTCGAATGGATTATATCACTAATAAGCCATGACTCTAAATTTTTGTAAACAAAATATAATAGCGGAAAGTAAGTTGTTTTTTGAGAATTTCTTCACAAATACTTTTAGTTATCTTTTTAGTTAAAAACTTTATCAATAACAATAAAAAATACAATTAAATGACAACTGTTAAGGGTAAGTTCGATGATTTTCTATTTTGAAGAATTGATCAAAATGGAAAATGAATACGAAAAAAATATCAAGTTCAATAATTCCTCGTATGATGTATCCTTAGGGAATAATCAATCCCCCATCTGAGAAACTAAATAAAATAATATTAACATTTTGAAGAATTAAATAAAAAATATTATTTTTACTTTTTTGTGATTTTTAATTTCTTAGTTTTTATTTGTTATTCTTTTTGTTAGTTTAATAATAAAATGTTATTATTTTAAAATAAATTTAATTTGAAGAATGAAAAATAAAAAAATTTATTGATAAAAATATTATAAATCTTGTAAAATAGAATTTGAACAATAAAAAATATGAGAAAGGTGATAACAATAACTTCATAAATCCTACGTACAAAATAATAGAAATAAATAAGAGTGAAATAAAATACGAGTGTGGGTGTCAGTGCAATAGTAACTTCCTCTAACGATAAAGTAGCTTTGACTTTGACATTGAACGTGTCAAGTTCATTATAATACTAACCGCTAGATATGGGGGTGGGCCCACTCCACTTTACTAGTGTGTAGTTGTGAGTTTTCATAAAAAAAAAAAAGGTTAAGAGTTTTTTGTTTCGAAAATTTATAATTGCAATTTTTCCTAATCGATTCGAACTTCTCTTTCAAATTACACGCCTAGGCAAGTGGAAATCATGATTTATCATTTGGTATCAAGGCTCATTAAAGACCTCTAGGCCCATTAGAAACTCCAAACAACTGCATGTTTTAAACAAAGGTATGCCTCGGCACGAACACGTGCCGATACCCTATCAGCATCACATCGAACCGAGGTAAAGTATCACAAATTAAATGACATTCGGCGTTACCCACCGCGCTTAAGCTGAGACACCATCCTCAAAACCCATACCAACTCTGACACTTCTTCTCTCTCTCCTCTGCCGCATTAAATGCATTACCGATTGGCAGAGATGAATCATTTAATGCTCCGACGGCGGACAAGACCCCCAAGCGGCTTGCCACACGTGTACCTCTTACAGATGGGTCCCACAC
>CATIWQ010034999.1:0-13359 GCA_949673415.1 Euphorbia schlechtendalii
AAGAAAGTGGTAGATAAGTGGTAGGAAACTGGCATGAAGAACAAATTGTGTCAAATTAATCTTAAAAAGTAACGAATTTAGCATTAGAAAGTGATTAGACCATGTAAGATAAATCTCTACAAAGTATTGAATCAAAATAGTAAGAATCTGGTATGTAACTTGTATGAAGAACAAAAAAGGTTAAAACTAGTAAGAGAATGGTAGGTAACTGGTATGAAGAACAAGTTGTGTCAAATTAATCTTGAAAAGTAATGAAAATGCATTAGAAGTGATTAGAACATGTAGGATAAATCTCTACAAAGTATTGAATAAAAACATTAGGAATTTGGTATACAATTGGTATGAAGAACAAAAAATATCAAAACTAGTAAGAAAGTGGTAGGAAACTAGTATGAAGAACAAGTTGTGTTAAATTAATCTTAAAAAGTAATGAAAATGCATTAGAAAGTGATTAGAACATGTAAAATAAATCTCTATAAAGTATTGAATCAAAACAGGAGGAATCTAGTATGTAACTGGTATGAAACTAGTATAAAGAATAAAAAATGTCAAAACTAGTAAGAAACTGAAAGGTAAGTGGTAGGAAACTGGTATGAAGAACAAGTTGTGCCAAATTAATCTTGAAAAGTAATAAAAGTGCATGTGTAACAGATTTAGTGTTAATCTGGACCTAGTGCTTAGCCTTCACTTATTTATGTTCAGTCTGCAATTAATCCCATGGCACAGAGTGTTGCTCAGATTGTTAGTTTTCTTTTTTGTTCATAAAATATGCGTTTGAAACCCAATTATAATTAAAAAAATCAAAATCAGATGAAAAAATAATAACTAACCTAATCAAAAATTCAAATTGAATTAAAAAAGCCTGATACAAAGCTAGAAAACTGGAATTATGCAGAGAATTAGATAGTTGTAGAGAGAAGAGCCTTGAAGAAAAGCTCGAAAACTGGAATTATGAAGCGAATTTGATAGTTGTAGATATCAGAAACTTCAAGAATATTCGATCTAGAGAGAATCAGGAAGAACTAAAACAAGGAAGAGAGAAATTGATAGAGAGAAAACAGGCGATGCAAAAAGAGGAAGCAACTGAAAGTTGATAAAACAGTGTATATATAGAATATATAGAGTGAAAATTGAAACTTAAAATTGGTTATAAAATGCAAATGATAAGTTGGAAAGTATTTTTGTAAATAAGTTTCACAAACCCTACATTTTTTACAATTTCCCTAAAAAAAATCCACAAAAAGGATAATGACATACAAAAACTAAGATGTGAACTGCCTCTTGCTAGAGGAATTCGGCCGACAAGTTCCTTTTGGTTTTGGATTTAATTGATTTGGAGTTTTATCTCTTATTCTTTGTCCATTTGGCTAGCACTAGTCCCGGTTCGAGAGGAGTTCGTACACGTGAGATTGGAGAGCTTCCACTTGAGAGTTTTAATGGCATCCATCTCTTAAAGAGATTTCCAAGTAAATTTATATTTGATAAATATATATTGTTTTAAACCCTATCAATTATTCTTGAGAAGATCATATTTGACTTTGAGAAAATTTTTACCAGTAATTTCGCGTTCACGGTTATGTTTTTTATGACAATAACCTTCAATTAGTATTCGAACATGGTTCTATCAAGAAGATTGTTTATAATTTTTTTTATTCCTATGGTTTTTCTATCTCGATGGAAAAGGTTCTAGGATCGTTCTTGAGGTTTTGTGATTTTTCCTCAAGTTGATTAATTGAGAAAATTAATTTGATAAATTGATAGTTGTAATTAATCAGTTTTGAATTTAGTCAAAAGATCAAGTTTCTTGATTTGTGTTTTTGATATTTTTCCCAAAATAGTTAATTTGATCATGGTGACTATATTCTTGTTATTGATTTATGTTTGTTGGGGTTTTAATTAATTAATGTTTATTTGATTATAATTTAATTAATTTAGTAATATAAATTATATATAAAAATCGTAAAATATATATAATATATATTGTTGACATCAACAATTATACACCTTTCTATGGTCCATAGCATCTTTAGTAGCTTGTTTATTCCACAAATTATCTTGACACATAAGAAGGAATAGACAATTAATTTGAAAATGCATCTTTAGTAGTTTGCCTAACCCAACTTCCTTATATGATGTGTCACCTATGTATCATCATTAATTGTAGACAATATCTGTTTGATTGTCTAGATGTAGACAACCAAATAGACATTGTCTACAATAAATACTATTTAAAATAGAATAGATAATCTACTATTCATATCTTAAAAATAAACATTGTCTTTTGTTGAGACTATTGCCACAGCATCAACAAAAACTTCCATTCCACATGCTACCTAGACTTAGATCCACAAGCTACAAAAGATGCTCTAATGTAGACTCATGCGGAACTCGATAACTCTAGATAATCAAATGGGCTTTCTAGCAAAGGCGTATGATCCCTCGATACTCGGAACGTCACGTGCTTGTGACTTGATCCGGTTCTGCAATAGTAACTAATACAATACACTCAATCCATCAAGTTAAGCACCATCCAGTTTATTGAGCTCATACTAAGTGTTAGCTCATGTAATAGTCATAGCTATCCTGGAATTAGACTTGTTCATGAAAAACGCCACTCGCCATTATGTATCAAGATTGACTACAAACTCGTTCTATCAATCTTATACTCTGATCAGAGGTTTATGAGAGTGTCACTTCAACAAGGTTCCCTTAGGTACATCTCCCAATATATCACCATATCAGGAGCGTTGAATCCCATCTTGACTACTCGACTACCAACATGTGATTATCACTATACCCGTAATCACCCATGTCATCCTGATCACTAGGGTATGAATAAGTATGACCCAAAGAATAACAACTCCTACATAAGGTAACCAGTATCTCAAGTCTAAGGATACTTGTACTGCTACTGTAATAAGACATGACACCAACACATACATATAGTCATTTCCGAGTGTCTGCCTTACAACGGTCTCTAATGTATTACATGAATACATTCATGTGTTAACTCAAGGTATCATCTTCAGCTTGTAAGATCGGCTGCTTGAATCTAATCTAAGGAGTAAACCTACACATGGTATTCTACCTGCTTCATTGATGTCCAGTCTCAATGAAACTACGACTAGGGATATTTAGACTATTCATAGTAACACGTATGTTCAATTCTCACACCACATTTATGAAGTAGTCACGGACTTTGTCTTATCAATGCTCATATATATAATACCACATATATGTATATGATACTAGCGAGATACATAAATTAAACAAAAGCACTGATAAATGACAAAGATGCCTTTATTAATAATAATAATAATACGAAACCTTTTGTACATTATAACTAATTAAGATATGTCACTCTAATTGTCTCTAGTGCATACACCATGTCTAACAATATGTAATTAAGTTACCGTCCTTGTCAGTTTTTTTCTTGAAAAACCACTTGCTTCCTATAGGCCTAATCCCACTTAGAGCATCAATCAAGCTCCAGACTTGATTTTCGTACATGGAGTACATCTCTAACCTCATGGCTGCAAACCATTTATCAAATTCTGAGCCTTTCATTGCCTCCTTGCAGGTCATGGGCTCATCATCTTCCATAAGGAAGAGATGTATATAATTAGTGATGAGAAACCCGTATCGCTCGGGAGAGATTGGAGCCAGGCCTGACCTACGCAATGTTGGTGTTATAATAGGTTGTTCCATGCTTACACTTTCATCTATAATAGGTGTAGGAATAATCAGTTGATTGTCTGTTTGATCTTCTTGAGTGCCACTAGCTTTCGTAAGTATATGCTCCTTCTCAAGGAATTGAGTATTTCTCGAAACAAGGACTTTTTATTCCTTGGGATCATAAAATGTATAATCCATAGTCTCCTTAGGGTAACCTACAAATAGATACATGTCATACTTAGCACCCAGCTTATCTGAACTTATCCTCTTTACGTAAGCAGGACATCCCTAAACTCTCAGGTGAGAAAGAGCTGGTTTCTTACCATACCACAATTAGTATGGTGTTTGATTAACTATTTAAAGGGAACTTTATTTGGAATATAAATTGTGCTCTCAAGTTCATAAACTCAAAAGGATCTGCTGAGTTCTGCTTGGCTCATCATGGACCGAACCATATTGAGTAGGGTTCATTTCCTCCTTTCTGACACACCATTGTGTTGGGATTTATAAGGAGGTGTCCACTGGGATAAAATACCAATATCCTTTAGATAATCCTAAAACTATTTGCTTAAGTATTCACCACCTCGATTAGATCGACCGGTCTTGATACTTTTCCCAAGCTATTTATCTACTTCGGTTCTGAACTCTATGAATTTCTCAAAACTTTAAGACCTGTGCCTCATTAGTTATAGATAACCAACCATTCACGAATAATAGCCGATAAAGGTTATGAAGTAGACGAAACCCTCGCATGTCTTAACACTCATTGGACCACATACATCGAAATGTATTATTTCCAAGGTACTAGTGGCACGCTGACCCTTTCCTTCGAAAGGTTTCTTAGTCATCTTCCCCTTTAAACAATGTTCGAATGCCCTATAAGATTCCCATTCCATTAGGCTCAAGTCACCACATTTGTGTAACTTAGTTAAACGAGTCTCATTTATATGGTCTAGATGACAATGCAATAAGTATGAGGATTCCTCATTATCCAATCTCTATTTCTTAACAATGTTCATATTTAGAATTTTAGTTTTAGTAACTAGAACATAAATGCCATCAACAGATATTTCACTAGCATAAAGAACATTATCGCTTCGAATTTGATAATTGTTCTTAGAAAATAAAAATTTCAAATCCCTCTGTTGCTCAACGCGTAACAGAAATAATATTCTTAGTGATAATAAGAATATAATAGCAATTATTCGAAACTAAAACTAGGCTACTAAGCAAACGAAGGCTATATGTCCCTACAGCTGTTGTAGTAACCCGTGCTCCATTTCCAACTCTTAGGTTTATTTCCCTCTTTGCAAGCCTCCTACTATTCCACAATCCTTGCACAAAAGTATAGATATGAGTACCACAACCAGTATTCAATACCCAAGTAGACTCATAGGGAACTGTAGAGAAACTCTCTAGTATGAACATACCTCCAGATATTTGAGCCACAACTATCATCATCCTATGAGATTGTTTCAAGAGAAACATTTTCCTTCTTCAATTCTAGCTTCCTCATGAGCTTTCTCTTGACTTTTAAACCTTTAAGTTTCTTCAACTTAAGGTCCTCAGCATTTTCTTACTCTTTGAGTTTATTTCTAAACTCAATCTCATAAATCTCGAGCAAGTCCATGAGTTAGATCAAGGTACAGTTAGGAGAACACTCCTTGAGCATCTTCTTGAAGGAATCATATTTATTGGGTAATACTCTCAATACCATTTCCCTCAAAGACTACTCACTATACTCAACCCCCCCAACTCTCTCAATTTCTCCGAGTTGTTATATATCTTCATAACCATCTCTACTGTTGAGGTGTCTCCTTGCAATTTACTGTGGAATAGTTCATCTTCTAAACTTTTTACTAATTTGAGATGATGAATCATGGTTGCGAGGTCCAACCCTTTGTACATGCGTGTGTACTTTGGGAGCATGTGGTCTAACATGATTTTTGTAGTAAACTCACAGTTTCCCTTGTGCTCCTCATAATCATTCATCTCACATGCAAAAGTATTCTTACCGGGATAGTTGGGACTTGGATTAGTCAAAACGTAATCTAGGTACTAGTTCTGAAGAACTCCTCTAATAGTCTCAAACCACTCATTGAAGTTACAAACATCATATTTAATGTCAATAAGAGGATCGATGTCAATGTGAGTATTTTCGTTAGTGATCATATTCAACCTAGATATAAGATAGAATTTGTTTAGAAATTAGTGTATATAAATGCATTTAATATAAGGTCTTTAATTAAATACATAATTCCTACTATTTTCTAGATATTCAAATAGCCCTTTCTATTTTAATTCAGGAAATATTGCCTAACCAATTTTCCTTAGTAGGTAGGATCCATAGCCACTCATCATGACCCCCGCTATAGCAGGTCAAGCCATAACAAGATAACCATGGTTGGAACTTATCCATTTGCATCTCATGCAATTGCTAATCCATTTGAATTCTCTTTCTAGAGACGTTTGTACCAGATTATACGACTCCTCAAATGTGTCTCTAATTTGGCATTAGCTCTAATGATATGGACAACTAACCCATTTTGGTTAAGGCATTAACCCCATCTAATCTCATGATCAAATACATGTTAAGGGAAAGCATGTTGTACATGTTTTTACATCCGTTAATAAGGTTCATATCACGACTTATGACGGGAAGATAATCTACAGCCTTCATATTGTTGTATGGATTTTATTGGTGTCGCTAGTCTCGCCATAGTTTAGGTCTTATACAATAGATATGATTATGATAATAATAATTCTGGACTATTTGGAATTATTAACTTTAAGGAAACATCCTCAAGAATGGTACATCATAATCAATCCATTATGTCAAGACTCCACACAACATGCAAAATAAACAATGTCCATGTTTAAGTTCTTGCACCTATGTCTATAAGTTTTAATTTAACAACTTAAACCATGTTTGTAAAACCATATGCAAAATCCAATTCCCATAATAGAAATCAACTAAGTCATAAAAGTACATTGGGTACTCTTGAATCTAATACCGATGGAGAGTTCTAGGTAGGAAGGCTTCCTTAAAGTAAATGAGCAGCCAAGTCCAATCCTTGCCAAAATAACCACGGACACTTCGATTCGTTGTACCATGGACAACTATGATTTAAAGATTTCATTCTTTAATTGAGTGAAGTACAGGAGGAGTACCCTCAATTAAAGTATTTACACTTGTGGTAAAACATTGCTAATTTATATGATAATCACCTAGACTAAGTTTGATCAAACCATAATCTAGTTATCACATCATTTTCTATAACAGGAATTGAAACCTAAGTCATGCATAGCACACTTTAATCAATTCATAGAAAATATTATTTTAACATATTATAATCAATCATGCATAGCAAAAGGCAGGCTTTAATACCACTACTTGTTAATTAAAATAGTAATTGAACATGCAACATTGCAATGCAAAATTTCAAAACTTAAAATTAACCTAAAAGATCTCCTAAGCATTCCATGATTGATATAATCTAGGTTGAAACGTTCCATACATGCTGATAGGTTTATAAAACTTATAAAACAAAAAAGTTTAGAACTTACTAGTTGATGCGTGCTTCTCTTTCTCTTTGGATGTGGCGTTCCCTTAGAGGAATTCGGCAGAACTCCGTTAGCACAAGCCTCCAAACTAGGATAACCTCTATGAGTGATCCACACGGATCTTCGCCGACCAAACCTCGTTGAGGTAGAACCCGTTAGTAGACAGCAGCTGCTAGACCGCCAAAGACCTACTCGAAAACATAAACTGAGAAGGCTCACTTCAAAATAGAAAGAGTCTTCTAAAGAATTCTTCGTTGTTTGGAAAAACTTGTGGAAGATCTAGCACAACTCACGAAGAAAGAGATGTCGAACTTAGAGAGAAAGGCTGAGCTGAGGTAAGTAAGAGGGGGGAAAGGAGGCTATTTATAGCCAAAAGGGGAAGCAAAATTGCTCCCCTTAACCGATGTGGGATTGGTGTAAAACACCAATCCCACGTAGGCTTGCAAGCCAGCGAGGGTTGCTCCACGAGAAACTCGTGGAGCAGCCTGCCACGCAAGGCAAGCCCTTCGCATGGGCTTGCCTTGTGCGGTGCAAGCTTCACGAGAATCTCGCAAGCCCGCAGCAGCCTGGATTTGTGAGATTTTCTTGCAATCCTGCTCGTGGCAAGCCCCGCGGGGCTCTGCAAGCCAGCTAGGACTTCTAGCGCTCACGCGGGCTTGCCTCGCGGACTCTTGCTAGATTTCTTGCAAGATGCACTTGTGGCACACCGGTTCGGGAGGCTAGAAACTGAATTGCAATGCTATATACATCTACCCAACAAATTTCAGGGTAATACTAATAAATACATCCACCCAACAAATTTCAGAGTAATACCAATAAATACAATATCCAGTTTCTTGGCCAGTGAGTCTTGTTTACTTTTATTTGGGGTGGGCTGCCCTAAATTATGAATGTACATATACTCTACTAATCTAATCTATTGCTTATGTCAAGAAAAAAATGTGATATTGGAAAATTTAGGAGCATTTGAAGTCCGTATCATTTTTATATTGGAAAACTTAATACATGTACACCGTTCCTCATAATAAATATAATCAATTAACCATAGCATATTGTAACAAAATTTCCCAGATTCTGTCATGACTTGTCACAGAAAGACAGACTTCAAGCAGTTATTCGGCCATTATAAATGTTTTCATAATGAAGCTTAAAAAATATGGACACTAGATAGAGAGAAAAAGTTCGATAACCAAGAAAACCACACAGATACTAATTTATTGATTTATAACAAGATGAGAATCTTAAAGTTGTTAGACGCAACTAAAAAAATTAACAATCCACCATCAACAATTTCCTCAAGCATAAATAAAACCTACAAACTGGGACTATTTGGAAGACCAACCAACTAAATTTAAAGCAACGTGTTATAAATGATATGTTATAAATTTAAATACAAAATCCAGTTTCTTTAACGAAACCAGAATGCTTTTTCAAAATTGAAAATGCTACAAATAGCAATACAAATACAACATACAAGCTTCAAATATACAGGTCTACATTTTTCATAAGAAGTAATGCAAGTATTTCAACTATAATATTAACCATAATACAACATGTAAACAGAATTTGCAGTTGAAATTTAACATCCAATATTTGAAAACAAATTATACCCTAGCATTTACAATGTGAATGGTGACTGCCAAACTATCTAGAGAAAACACTTCAGAAAAAAATTACCTTTCAAATGGGTACATCCATGAGAATTGAACAGGACCAGCAAGCTTTGCTTCGTATGGCAAATGAATAGGCAAATGCTCCATTGAGTCAAAGAACCTGGGCACAAATATAGTCTCCAATTTGCAAAGAATAACCGGTATTTCTGATTCTAGTTTTTCCATGTCTTAACATTTTATTATATTGGTCGTTAAGCTTTTGAAGAAGAGGCTCAACTTAGTTATTACTTCCCAAACTTTTGTAGGCAACAATTCACGAAATGCAATAGGAATCGATCATTGCATAAAGATATGGCAGTCATGACTCTTCATCCCATACATTTTGCATTTGTTTATATCAACACACCTACTCAGATTTGAAGCATATCCATCTGGAAATTTGACACTTTTTAACCATTCACAAATCACTTGCTTTTCAGTTTTATCCAATGTATATCATGCCTTTGGATATTTATTTGTTGCAGAATTTAGCTCTAACTCCTTACGATTGCAAAATAACTTCATATCCTCTCTAGCCTTAGCATTATCCTTTGTTTTCCCCTCAATGTTCATTATAGTGTTGAATAAATTCTCAAACACATTCTTCTCTATGTGCATCACATCAAGATTGTGGCGTATCAAATTTGTCTTCCAATATGGTAAATCCCAGAAGATGCTTCGCTTTCTCCAACCACAAATTTTACATATTTCTCTATTAGCTTGATCATAACCAATATCAGTACCTTTCTTCAAGCTAACTCTTCAATCTATTGCAAAATTTCTAATCTAGTCTTAATAGGTGGTGGAGGTCTTGACTTTGTATGGTTTCTCTTAAACTTATTACAATTGCATCGATATTCATGATCCAAAGGTAGAAACTCCCAAGATTGTCGAACCACGAAACCTTTCTGCCATTAGGAAGACTAAAAGCTTGCGAATTTTCCATACAATATGGGCTCGCTGTCTTCCCAGCTGTACTATAACCATATAACATTGCCAAGGCTGGAAAATCACTAATCGTCCACATCAAAGCAGATTTTAATCAAAAAATCTGCTTTAACGAAACATCATAAGACTCAACACCTTCCTCCGAAAGTAGTTTTAATTCTTCAATTATAGGCTGTAGAAAAACATCTAATTTATGCTTAGGATTCTTCGGACCAGGAATCAAAATAGTTAAGAACATGTAAGGTTGTTTCATGTACATATCAGGAGGCAAATTATAAGATGTAATTAACACATGCCAACATGAATAATTCTGCCCAAATTGCCCAAATAGTTGAAATCCATCGTACACAAACCCAATTGCACATTTTGACTTTCAACTGCGAATGATGGATTGATTCATCAAAATGCTTTCAAGCCTTCGAATTTGATGGGTGGCATATAACCCCATCATCGTGTGAATGCTTTGAAATGTGCCACCTCATAGCAGCAGCCGTCTTTTCGGAAGCATAAAGTCTCTTTAGGAGAGGAATTAGGGGAAAGTAGAACATTTGCTTACAAGGAATACGCCTCCTTTTTATGAAATCTGGACTTTTTTGTACCTTGTTAATGAACAAAATTTGCACTCGAGCAAGGAGCTATTCTCTTTCCAATACAACATGCATCCTGACTTGCAACAATCAATCTTCTCCACTGGTAGTCCAAGACAACTTATCACCTTTTTTGTTTCAAAAAAATTACGAACCATCTTGTTCTCTTTTGGTATGAAATCATTAATCAAACCACAATAACCATCATATAGCTGTTCGGAAGCGTGATTTTTAGCTTTTAAGTTCAACATTCGAGCAATAAAAGATAATTGTGATACCCTCTCACAACCAGGGAATAATTCTTTATGAGCTACAACTAACATATAGAAGATTCTCTTATCAACTGCATTTGGCTCTTCATCTAATCCTTCATCCATGTGCATCGCATCAAAACATGGACCAGCTGCATCCAGCACCATTTGTTGATAGGAAACATGATCTTCTTGTCGATCATTATATGTCATTTCATGACGTGTTGAACTTCTATAGCTTGATTTTTCACCATGTCGATCCCATTCAAAGTAATTGCCATAAAACCATACTTACAAAAGTGATTCATCACTATTTCAACTTCATCATATTTTCTATTCTTGCACTTTGAGCATTGACATCTAATTTTCTTACCATCCATGAATGAAGGTTTAGTAGATGCAAAATCAATGAACAATTACACCCCTTAACAAACATTGGATTCAAATGTCCACGAGCATCAACTCTTCATACATCCAAGATCTAATAGAATTGTTCATTTCTTCTAACCTACTAAAAAGTATATGCGTATTAAGAGATAAAATAAATTAAAAACAACAAATATTTATGAATGAAACAAACATATTCAAACATTTAAAACAAGCTGCCAAATTTGTCCCATTAGTAAATATTATTCACCATTACGTTATTCCAATCAATATATAACTTAATAAAAATGACATTTACTTTAGAAAATCAATCAATAAAATTCATTAAGTGCACAACTCAAGTTACTTAGAACATAATCACACTGAGATTTTAATATTTTAATTTCAAATAGCTAACCTGACATGAGCAGCAATGCTTGAATGAAGATGAGATCAATAACCAGTCCTCAACATGAATTATTAGAGAAAAGTGAAATAGGAAAGGTGCCTCTGTTGCTTTAATATCTTGGAATCAGTACAATAAAATCAGATTAAAGTGACCACTTACACTATAAACAATAATAGCCAAACACAAAACATACCAACTCAAGGATCAATGCAAATGCAAATGATCATTAAGCTCATTCAAACAATTTCTTCAATCTGTACAATAACATTAATGTGTAGTTTGGTTCACGGAATAGTGTGAAATATGACAGAATGGAATAGAAATTCGTATTTCTTAAAAAATACCTATTCTATTCTATTCTACCCTATCTATGTCATTCTATTCCACGAAGCAAACAACACCTAAGATTCTATTTTGGGATCATGAGGATTTCAACTAATAACAGATTTTGGAACTTGTAGTTTGAATCTTATTAACAATGGCCATGCAATCTAAAGGTTTTCAAGTAAGAGATTATTCACAACCGATTCTTTAAGCTAGACATGTACTTCTCTACTAACTTCTGCAGGCAAATTGAAGAATTCGGCAACCTTGAAACAGATAATTAAATCAAATAGACAGAGAACCTGATTTTATTTTTTTTTCTTAGACAACAAACATAGAATACTTTAAATTTCCAATCAACAACAACTCAACAAGATACAAATAGAAAACTCTTAATGTATTAGCTAACAAAAGTATGTCACTTCCAGATTTTAAAGAAGTAATAATCGTGGACTTTATTCTGATTAAAAACATTACCAATCTAAATTAAATTCCTCCCCAAACATTATTAATCTAAATTAGATTCATCCCCAAATTTCACAAGATCAAGTTTGTTGGCAAGAGTTGGATGCTTGTACAAAGCCTTCAGCATAAAAAATTTTATTAAGAGAAAAAAATAATGCAAGGAGATGTCATTTGTTTACCTTACAGGTACCAAAATATGGTCCAAAGACCAAGTATAATCTGACAATAGACTTAATGAGAAAAATAAAGTAGGTAGGTAAACTTAAACAACATCAAGAGACACAATCACTTATCAAGAAAGAAATTGAAAAACTAAACAATTTTCCTTTGATTAATATCAGTTTTCATATGAAACTCAACTAGAAAAGTACTCCTGACAACGTTTTTATAAATAATCAACTTAAACAAGATTATCAAGCAAAGCTCATACGTAAGTATAAATAATCAACTTAAACTAGATTATCAAGCAAAGCTCATACGTAAGTGTACGTAATAATTTATATAACAGATTTGTAAGCATAATTTTCGAAACTCAATCAAAATACAACACTAAATGAAGAAATCAAATACAAATAATACAATGTTCTGTTCGGATTGATTGTTGCAAGTCTAAGATTGTAGTTTTACTGTTAGCAAATGGTTTGTATTATATTCAAGACCATATATTCAATGACCATATATCCATATTGAAACTCGATGTTTTTGCCATGGTTGGTATTATATTCATGACCATATATATATATATATATATATATATATATATATATATATATATATATATATAGATATACAAACATACATACATACATATATACACACACACACACACATATACATACATACACACACACATACATACACACACACACACACATATACATACATACATACATACATACATACATATATACATATACATACATACATATATACATACATACACACATACATACATACATATATACATATACATACATACATACATATACATATATAGATACATATACATACATACATACATACATAGATACATACATACATACATATATATATATATATATATATATATATATATATATATATATATATATATATATATATATATATACACACACACA
>CATIWQ010035011.1:0-12282 GCA_949673415.1 Euphorbia schlechtendalii
TGCTAATATGGTTATGTCAGAGCGACCCGTACTAAGCATAGTATTGACATTGTCCAGTTTTGTATAATAGTCTTATCTCGTTTGCGCTAGGATTAGAAAAGTCATTTCATGTGTTGCTCTGCGGTGAATCATTGAACATCTAAGTGTGTTGAACCAGGTTTGTTAGATTAGTCTAGTGCTTCATAACATCTTTGTTAAACTTGCATGTTTTCTCTGCTATACTTGTTCGTAGTGAAAATCTATGTATTAAGAGTCTCTCATCTATCACATATATATTTACTCTACTTTTCATTTTAATCTTCCTTTTCAAATATCAAATAAAAAACTATTTTTATTTTCCTTTACTTTGTCTTTCCTTGTTGATCCTTAGACCTGGTTCCTTCCCTGTGGATTCGATATCTTTTAAAACTACTTTGCAACTGTATACTTGCAGTTATCATCATTTTTCTATGTGATAAGGGGTATTGACAACACTTACATTTTTCATGAACAAGTTTTTGGCATTATTATTAAGGATAAGTCTTATTGGATGAGTATAGCTAAGTTTCATGAACAAGTTTTTGGAACCATTAAGGGATTAAACTTATCAGTGGAAAAGTGGTGATCAGTCATTCCAGATGGTGGCATACTGAGTGGATCTACTTACTAGGGTACTCCTTTATCTTCATTAGATGGACGTCTATCTGCATTGTTAGTTTCATCGAAATCCTCATGCATAGATTCCTCTAATAGGCCGGTTCTTTGACATATATTCTATATGCCCTGATATTAGTTGAGTATCCCAAAAAGATACCTTCATCAAACTTAGGATCAAAAGTTACCTAACTGCTCCTTGGTGTTAAGATTAAAGCACCTACAGCCAAATGATTTGAGATAACCAATCTTAGGCTTGCACCCTCGCCAAAGCTCATAGGGTGTCTTCTCAAGAGTTGGGCGAATTAAAACCCGATTCCAGATATAACAGGCTGTGTTAACAACTTCTCCCCAAAAGTACTTCGGTATAATATTATCACTCTGCATGGATCTAGCCATTTCAACTATGGTTCTATTCTTTCATTCTACAACCCCATTTTATTGAGGCATATATGGAGAAGAGAAGTTGTGGTCCATACTATGCGCTGAATTGAATTCTTCGAAATAGAAATTCTCGAATTCACGTCTATGATCACTTTAGATTCTATTGATTTTATATCCTATTTTGTTCATTATCCGGTTATTGAGATTAACAAATGATTAATATGTCTCGTCTTTGCTACTTAGCAAGACTACCCAAGTGAATCTCGTGAAGTCATCCACAACCACCAACGAAAATCTCTTACCACCCATGCTCATTGGCTGAACTGGGTGAAAAGATCCAAGTGGAGGAGCTCCAATGGTCGCTTAGTTACTACGTGATTAATTGACTTAAAAGATTTCTTAACTTACTTACCTAATTAGCAAGCTGAGTATAGTTTATCCTTATAAAAGCTGATGATGGTTAAACCCGCAACTAATTGCTTTTTGGCCAGTTTGGATAGAATGTTGATATTTATATGACCCAACTTTCTATGTCAAGGCCACAGATTATCCTCCTTAGATACAAGACACACATTATTAGAGTTAGGGGATAAATCAATCATATAAACATTATTAATTTGGGGAGCAAATAGAATAGTAGAATCAATCTTACAGTTAATTTTTGAGCATCCTGTTTGAGTCTAATATAATCTTTCTGCCTTTGTCGTAGAGCTGGGCTATACTAAGGAAGTTGAACTTCAGACCTTTGACAAGAGAAACCTCTTCGATTGAAGGAGAGACACCAACAGTGCCACAACCCACAATCTTGCCGTTTTTGTTATCTCCAAAACTGACACTCCCATTTCTTTTGTGCTCCAATGAGATGAACTAGCTTTCATCTTCCATCATATTCCTTGAGCATCCGTTATCCAAATACCACATTCAAGAGTCATTAGTGGATCTAAGGCTCACCTGCAAAATAGTTACATTTTCTTAAGTACTCATGCTTTTGAGTTGGGTCCTCCCTTGTTAGCAGTGCTTAAATTAGACCAGTTGTACTCGTCGTAATAACCATTTTTATGCCTATAGAGAACTGTGGCATGTCCCAGCTTTGCCACAAAAATCACACACCATTTTTGGTTTGGGCTGGCTCGCTTTCTTCTATTTAGAGGAATTCTTCCTCTTTGAATTACGAGTTTGGTTACTCTAAGCTTGACTGTTGGATAGAGGGGGAACCCCTTTCTTCTTTAAACCTGTTATCTCAGCAATTAACTCATCTAATTACTTAGTGAGCTTACTGGTAGAACATTCTTAATACTCAGCTTTTTCTTGAAGAAAGAGGATATCAAGCGATAAGGAAGCATTAGTATCTTCCAAATCATCAGTTCTTCTCACTAGCTCCTTGATGTTCTTCATCGACTTGTTATTCAATATCATAACATCAAAGAGAGCCTGGGAAAATTCTTCCATGGATAAGGGAATTTCAGGATGTACCTCAACTTCAGGAGCTTTTCCCTTATTTGGATCAGCTTCAGAATTAGCTGCGGATTGAACTCTATAGGAGGTAGATGCTAAGCCTTCACCCCTTTGATCTTCAATGGTCATAAGATAAAGGTTGGCCAAATCAGTTGCTTCCTCATCAGATGATGAGGATTCTTCCAAATCGCTCCAGGTGGCAGCAAGTGCCTCATTCTTCTTAGAGAACCTCTTCTTGAATTTATCCTTTTTCACCTTAGGAAAGCTAGATTGGATATGGCCTTTCTCTCCACAACCTAAGAATTTGATATCTTTGTTGTGCTCCTTCTTAGGTCTTTCCTCAACTGCACGCCGGTGTTGAGTTGACTTGGTTTTAGCGGGAAACTTCTTCTTTTTGAACTTCCAATCCTTCTTAATGAAGCGTTTGAAATGCTTGGTCAGAAGGGCCATTTGCTCCTCAGAGTCGCAGCTGGTGGACTCATCAAATGAATTAGCTTTTAGGATAATATCTTTTCCCTCTCCCTCCTTACCTCGACTCCTCTTGGAGTCATCAGAATACTTCGTTAGAGAATTCTCATGCTTCAGCAAGGTGCCTATCAGCTCATTATAGCTATAGGTCTTCAGGTCATGAGCTTCTTCGATGGTTCTCTTCTTGGAGTCCCACTCTAGAGTAAGAGTGCGTAGAATCTTCTTGACGAGCTCCTCTTCAGTGAACTCCTTCTGTAATCTCTTCAATTCATTAACTATGTTAATGAACCTGGTATTCATGCTTTGAATACACTCGTGGGCGCCCATGGTGAACATCTCATACTCCTTCATCATGAGATTGATCTTTGACTCCTTGACCTTGTCATTCCCCTCAGGTACTCTCTAGCTTCTTCTAGATTACCTATACTATTGAACTTAGTAAGATCTAGCGCATAGTGTAAGTAATTAATTGTTGCGGTATTCTCTTTGAGAAGCCTCAGGTCAGCATCATCGTAGTCCTCTAGATCTACAAGAATGAGCACTTCGTTCCTTACGACTGTAAGAACTCTAGGGCTAAGCTCGATAGCGAGCCAAGCTTGCATTCTTTGTAACTAGATAAAGTTTTTCTTTCGATTTTTCTACAAAGTATAATGATTACCATAAAATAGAGATGGTCTCGTAATAGACATTCCTTCTTTAAGGAGAACTGCCTGACCGGAACCGGAACTAAAGTTGTTGTAAGCCATTTAGGGATCTTGACTGAAAGGTAATTAGTCTAAAAGCTGAGCAACTACTCTAATACCACTTGGTTATCTTATAAACGGCTTAAAAACAATAGCAAAGGGAGGGTGAATGCGAATCTTGGTTGCTTTTAATTGTTTATGAGATTCTGTTTTGCCAAGTTATATGTGCTGAGTTGCGATATAAAAATAGAATAAACAGCTCAGCTTCGCTAGCACAGTTTATCTACAATCTGCTGTTGAGTGCTCTACTCAGCAAGGATTGATTTTTCAATAAAAAACAAATAACATAGAGATTATGAATGAGAAGAACGAAGTAAAAGCTAAGAGCGTAAGTTTAGAACTTCAACACCTAAATATTTATCCTGGTTCGATCTCGAGCCTACCTCCAGTCCTCGGATACCTTTTTCAAGCTTTAATCCACTAGTGTTCATTCCTTACTTAGGCGAAGAAGCCTTTACAACAAGTAGATACAGTTTTACAAGAAGTACCTTCCTTCCTAACTACTGCTCGACTCAATTTGGGTACCCTTCCCAATCTGACACGTAGATTTATTTGAAAAGATTGTGAACTAAATTCAACTTATAGAAACGTTGAATCCTTACAATGTTAAATCTAAGGGGATTTCTCTCTATTACAAAACAGATTTGGAATTAGTGTTTGCTGATTGCTTGAGTTTGGAATTTCTTGAAGCTGTGAGTGATTTTGCAGAGTTTTAGTTCTAAATGAAATTCGAGGTGGTTCACTTGGTTTAAACGTCTGCTTCGATCTTCTATTTATAGATGAAGCTTTGTGAAGTAGCAGTTGCAAACTTTTCGAGGTCGCTGATCTTCAATTTCTCTTCTCTTCATATCTTTCGAATCTTCCCGTTGGAGACAGATTCTAGGATGTTTAGAGATAAGAATTTTAACGTTGGGGCGTGATAAAATTCCATTGACAAAATCTCGTTTATCTTCAAGCAATTCGATTGAGAGAGGTGGGCAAAATTGCAATGTGGAATCTTTAGATTGAATGAATTGCTGACGTTGGTAGAGGTGCGCGGAGACATTGGAAAATGGTGCATGTTGGATGCATCCTTTTGGTCTTGGACTTTAGTGAGGGAATCCAGACATACTGTATTAACACCTTTTGTCTTGTGAGGACCACTGGAAATCTTCCTTAATTTTAGTGTAATTATTCCAAAAAAATATCTAAGGAATATTCCATTTCTCAAAGAATACGTTAGTAGCGCGTGTGTCATTCAGTGTCATAGAAAACAACTTTTAATAAAATCTAACTCAGAACAACTGAGTTGATATGCGTCTAAACTACATAGTACTCAGCACTCAACTTTTCCTACTATAAGCCGTAACATAATTAATTACTTAGATAAACTGAGTGATTTTCCATTAAACAAACTCTAGTCAGCTTCATTAATTAAGAGTATACTTAGTACACAATTAATTTCACTAACCTAAAACGTTTTCTATTTCCAAAACATTAAAGTACTGTGGGGTACTATTAACTTGGTTCTACAAAAGGCATGCGTTAAAGTTCTCACGAAGTTTCAATCCCTGAAATCGGTGTGTTTTTTTTAAACATCGACCTAAAATTCAACTTTTGGACTGTTTTAGAGTGTCATAAACATGATATGCACATAAAAGACATGTGTCAAAGTTTTCACGAAGTTTCGATCTCGGAAAACTATACAAGTTTTTTAAAGTTTGTGCTTAATCGATCTTTGGACCATTTTAGAGTGTGATAAACATGATATGATAATAAAAGGCACGCGTCAAAGTTTTCACAAAATTTCGATCTCGGAAATCATTGCGAGTTTTTTCAAGTTTATGCTTAAAATCAACCTTCGATCGTTTTAGAGTGTGATAAACATGTTATGAACATAAAAGACACGCGTCAAAGTTTTCATGAAATTTCGATCCTCGAAAGGGGTGGGAGTTTTTCAAGTTTATGCTTAAAATCGAACTTTGGCCATTTTAAAGTGTGATAAACATGATATGACCATAAAAGGCATGCGTCAAAGTTTTCATGAAATTTCAATCCCGGAATTCTGTGTGAGTTTTTTTAACTTTGACCTTAAAATCAACCATTAGACCATATTTGAGTGTGATAAACATGATATAACCTTAAAAGACATGCGTTAAAGTTTTCACAAAATTTTGATCCTAGAAATCGGTGCGAGTTTTTTAAACGTTGATCTGAAAATCAACTTTTAAACCATTTTATAGTATGATAAACATAATATGACCAGAAAAGGCATGTGTCAAAGTTTTCATGAAATTCGATCCTAGAAATAAGTGCGAATTTTTTCAAGTTTATGCTTAAAATCGACCTTCGGCCATTTTAGAAAGTGACAAACATGATATAACCATAAAAGGCATCCGTCAAAGTATTCACGAAATTTCGATCCAGGAAAATGGTGCTACTTATTTTTAACGTTGACCTTAAAATTGACCTTTGAACCATTTTAGAGTTTGATACACATGATATGACCATAAAATGCATGCTTCAAAGTTTTCATGAAATTTTTATCCCGGAAATCAGTGCGAGTATTTTCAACGTTGACCTTAAAATCAACCTTTGGACCATTTTAGAGTGTGATAAACATGATATGAACCATAAAAGGTATGCGTCAAAGTTTTCATGAAATTTCGATCCTTGAAATCAGTGAGAGTTTTTTCAAGCTTGTCCTTAAAATAGACAGTTGGACCATTTTAGAGTGTGATAAGCATGATATGACCATAAAAGGCATCTATCAAAGTATTCTCGAAATTTCAATTCCAGAAATCAGTGTGAGTTTTTTCAAGTTTATGCGTAAAATCGATCTTTGAACCATTTTAGATAGGGATAAACATCATATGACCTTAAATGGCATGCGTCAAAGTTTTCACGAAATTTTGATCTCGGAAATCATTGCTAGTTTTTTCAAGTTTATCCTTAAAATCAACATTTCGGAGCGTTTTAGAGTGTGATAAACATGATATGACCATAAATGACACGCGTCAAAATTTTCATGACATTTCGATCCCCTATATCAGTGTGAGTTTTTAAATTTTGTTCTTAAAATCGACCTTCAACCATTGTGATAAAATTGATATAACCATAAAAGGCATGTGTTAATGTTTTCACGAAATTTCGATCCAAGCAAATGGTGTGAGTTTTTTTTAATGTCGACCTTAAAAAATCGACCTTTGAACATGATATGACCATAAAAAACATGCATGCATGAAAGTTTTCACGAAATTTTAATCGACCATTGGACCATTTTAGAGTTTGATAAACATGATATGACCATAAAAGGCATGAATCAAAATTTTCATGAAATTTTGATCCCGGAAATCAGTGCGAGTTTTTTTCAAGCTTGTGCTAAAAATAGATAGTTGGACCATTTTAGTGTGTGATAAATATGATATGACCATAGAAGGCATCCGTCAAAGTATTCACGAAATTTCGATCCCGGAAATCAATGCAAGTTTTTTCAAGTTTGTGCTTAAAATCGATCTTTGAACCATTTAGAAAGTGATAAACATCATATGACCTTAAATGGCATGCATCAAAGTATTCACGAAATTTTGATCCCGGAAATCATTGCGAGTTTTTTCAAGTTTATCCGTAAAATAAACATTTGGAGTGTTTTAGAGTGTGATAAACATGATATGACCATAAAAAACACTCATCGAAGTTTTCATGAAATTTTGATCCCCTAAATCGGTGTGAGTTTTTCAATTTTGTGCTTTAAATAGACCTTTGGCCATTTTAGATTGTGATAAACATGATATAACCATAAAAGGCATGTGTCAAAGTTTTCACGAAATTCCGATCCAGGCAAATGGTGCGAGTTTTTTTAACGTTGACCTTAAAATCGACCTTTAAACCGTTTTAGAGTTTGATAAACATGTTATAACCATAAAAGGAAAGCGTCAAAGATTTCACGAAATTTTAATCCCGAAAATCGGTGCTAGTATTTTCAATGTTGACCTTAATAGCGAAATTTGGATCGTTTTAGAGTGTGATAAACACGATATGACCATAAAAGGCATGTGCCAAAGTTTTCATGAAATTTCAATTCCGAAAATCAGTCCGATTTTTTTTAAATTTACACTTAAAATCGATCTTTGGACAATTTTAGAGTGAGAAAAACATGATATGACCATAAAAGGCATGCATTAATGTTTTCACAAAATTTTGATCATGGAAATCAATGCGAGTTTTTTCAAGTTTGAGCTTAAAAGCCATCTTCAGACAATTTTAGAGTGTGATAAACATGATATGACCATAAAAGGCATGTGTCAAAGTTTTCACGAAATTCAATCCCGGAAATCTGTGCGGGTTTTTTCAAGTTTGTGCTTAAAATCAAACTTGGACCGTTTTAGAGTGTGATAAACATGAAATGACCATAAAAGGCATGCATCAAAATTTTCACGAAATTTTGATGCCGGAAATTGATGCGAGTTTTTTCAAGTTTGAGCTTAAAATCGATTTTTGGGCAATTTTAGAGTGTGATAAACCTTGTAATGACCATAAAAGCATCCGTCAAAGTTTTCACGAAAATTCGATCCCGAAAATTAGTGTGATATTTTCAAGGTTGTGCTTAAAATCAACCTTTGGACCGTTTTAGAATGTGATAAAACATCACATGACCTTAAAAGGCATGCATCAAGGTTTTCATGCAATTTTATCTGGGAAATAGATGCAAGTTTTTTCCAGGTTATGCTTAAAATAGATCTTTGGACCATTTTAGAGTGTGATAAACATGATAGTACCATAAAAGGCATGCATCAAAGTTTTCACGAAATTTTGATCTCGAAAATTGATGCGAGTTTTTTCTAGTTTAAGCTTGAAATCGATCTTTAGACCATTTTAGTGTGTGATAAACATGATAGCACCATAAAGGCACGCCTCAAAGTTTTTACGAAATTTCGATCCCAAAAATTGGTGCGAGTTCAGTTAACCTTAAAATTGATCTTGGGACTATTTTAGAATATGATAAACATAATATGACCCTAAACGCATGCGTCAACGTTTTCATGAAATTTCAATTCTTGAAATCAGTGAGAGTTTTTTCAAGTTTGTTCTTAAAATCAACCTTTGGACAGTTTTAGAGTGTGATAAACATCACATGACCTTAAAAGGGATGCATCAAAGTTTTTACAAAATTTCGATCCTCAAAATCTGTGCAAAATTTTTCAAGTTGGTACCTAAAATGATATCACCATAAAAGCCATGTGTCAAAGTTCTCAAAAAATTTCAATCATGGAAATCGATGCAAGTTTTTGTAACGTTGACCTGAAAATCGATCTTTGGACCATTTTAGAGTGTGATAAACATGATATGTCCATAAAAGTCATACGTCAAAGTTTTCACGAAATTTCGATCTCGGAAATCGGTGAGAATTTTTCATGTTTTTGCTTAAAATCAATCTTTGAACCATTTTAGAGAGTGATAAACATGATATGACCATAAAAGGCATGCATCACAATTTTCACGAAATTTCGATTCCGGAAATTGATGCGAGATTTTCAAGTTTGAGCTTAAAATCTATCTTTAGGCCATTTTAGAGTGTGATAGCCAGGATATAACCATAAAAGGCATGAGTCAAAGTTTTCATGACATTACGATCCCGGAAATCGATGCAATAAGTTTTTTCAAGTTTGTGCTCCAAATCGTTCTTTTGTTAATTTCACAAAGTGATAAACATCACATGACCTTAAAATGCATGCATAAAAGTTTTCACAAAATTTATCCTCAAAATCGATGCAAGTTTTATTGACATTGATCATAAATTCTACTTTTAGACCGTTTTAGAGTGTGATATACATAATATAACCATAAAAGGCATGCGTCAATGTTTTCATGAAATTTCGATCCCGGAAATCGATGTGAGTTTTTTCTAGTTTGTTCCTGAAATTATCCTTTGGACCATTTTAGAGTGTGATAAACATGATATGACCATTAAAGGCAATCGTTGAAGTTTTAACAAAATTTCTATCTCAAAAATCAGTGAGAGTTTTTTCATGTTTTTGCTTAAAATCTATATTTGGATCATTTTAGAGTGCAATAAAAATAATATGACCATAAAAGGCATCCATCAAAGTTTTCACGAAATTTCGGTCCCGGAAATCAATGCGTGTTTTTTCAAGTTTATGCTTAAAATCGATCTTTGAACCATTTTAGTAGGTGATAAACATCATATGACCTTGAATGGCATGCGTCAATGTTTTCACGAAATTTCGATCTTCGAAATCATTGCGAGTTTTTTCTAGTTTGTGCTTAAAATAAACCTTTAGTCCATTTTAGAGTGTGATAAACATGATATGACCAAAAAAGGCATCCGTCAAAGTTTTCACAAAATTTCGATCTTTGAAATCGATGTGATTTTTTCAAGTTTGTGCTTAAAATTGATCTAATAAAAATTTTAGAAAGTGATAAACATCATATGACCTTAAATGGCATGCGTCAAAGTTTTCACGAAATTTCGATTCTAGAAATTGGTGTGCGTTTTTTTGACGTTGACCTTAAAATTGACATTTGGACCGTTTTAGGATGTGATAAACATGATACGACCATAAAAGGCATTCGTCAAAGTTTTCCTAAAATTTTGATCCGGAAATCGTGCGATTTTTTTACGTTGACCTTAAAATCGATAATTGGACCGTTTTAGAGTGTGATAAACATGATATGACAAAAAAAGGCATGCATCAAAGTTTTCTTGAAATTTTGATTCCGGAAATCGTGCGAGTTTTTTTACGTTGACCTTAAAATCGACCTTTGGACCGTTTTAGAGTGTGATAAACATGATATGACCATAAATGGCATGCGTCAAAGTTTTCTCGAAATTCGATCCCGGAATTCGCTTCTCTTTTTTTTTTAAGTTTGTGCTTAAAATCAATCTTTGGACCATTTTAGTGTTTGATAACATGATATGACTGTAAAAGGCATGCATCATAGTTTTCACGAAATTTTGATCCTAATATCGATGCTAGTTTTTTCAAGTTTGAGCTGAAAATCGATCGTTGGACCATTTCAGGGTGTTACAAACATGATATGACCATAAAAGGCATGCGTCAAAATTTTCATGAAATTACAATCCCGAAAATCAACGCAAGTTTTTTCAAGTTTGTGTATAAAATCGATCTTTGGACCATTTTACAAAGTGATTAACATCACATGACCTTAAAATGCAGTCATCAAAGATTTCACGAAATTTCAATCTTGGAAATGGGTGCAAGTTTTATTAACGTTGACCTTTAAATCGACCTTTAAACCGTTTTAGAGTGTGATAAACATGATATGACCATAAAAGGCATGCGTCAAATTTTTTATGCAATTTTAATCTCGGAAATCGATGCGAGTTTTTTCAAGTTTGTGCATAAATCAACATTTGGACAATTTTAGAGTGTAATAAGCATGATATGACCTTAAAAGGCATGCGTCAAACTTTTCACAAAAATTTGATCGAGAAAATTGGTGAGAGTTTTTTAAAAGTTGACCTTAAAATAGACATTTGGATCATTTTATAGTGTGATAAACAAGATATGACCATAAAAAGCATGCGCCAAAGTTTTAACGAAATTTCAATCTCGAAAATCGGTGAGAGTTTTTTCAAGTTTGTGCTTAAAATCGATCTTTGGACCATTTTAGATTGTGATAAACATCATATGACCTTATACGGCATGCGTTAAAGTTTTAACGAAATTTCGATCCTGAAAATCATTACGAGTTTTTTCAAGTTTGTACTTAATTGATCTTTGGACCATTTTAGAGTGTGATAAACATGATATGATCATAAAAGGCACGTGTCAATGTTTTCACGAAATTTCAATCTCGGAAATCATTGTGAGTTTTTTCAATTTTGAGCTAAAAATTGACCTTTGGCCATTTTAAAGTGTGATAAACATGATACGACCATAAAAGAAATTCGTCAAAGTTTCCACGAAATTTCAATCCCGGAAATCGTTGTTTAAAATAGATAAACTTAACATGACCTTAAAATGCATGCATCAAAGTTTAAAAGAAATTTTGATCCACAAATCGGTTAGAGATTTTTCAACGTTTAACTTAAAATCAAATTTTGGATCGTTTTAGAATGTGATTAACATAATACGACCAGAAAAGGCATTTATCAAAGTTTTCACGCTATTTCGATCCCTGTAAATCGAAGCGAGTTTTTTCAAGCTTGTACTTAAAATTGACATTTGGACCTTTTTAGAGTGTGATAAACATGATATCACCATAAAAGGCATGTGTCAAAGTTTCACGAAATTCGATCCCGGAAATTGTTGCTGGTTTTTTTAATGTTTGTGCTTAAAACCGATCTTTGGACCATTTTAGAGTGTGATAAACATGATATGACCATAAAAGGCATGTGTCAAAGTTTTCATGCAATTTCGATCCCTGAAATCGATGATAGTTTTTTCAAGTTTGTGCTTAAAATCGACATTTGTAACATTTTAGAGTGTGATAAACATTATAGACCATAAAAGGCATGCATCAAAGTGTTCATGAAATTTCGATCGAGGAAATTGGTGCGAGTTTTTTAATTGATGACCTTAAAATCGACCTTTGGGCAATTTCAGAGTGTGATAAACATGATATGATAATAAAA
>CATIWQ010035023.1:0-27363 GCA_949673415.1 Euphorbia schlechtendalii
CTCCAAATGGATAACACCGACTATAGGGGAAATGCTGCAATTACCTTCGACTGTCTATTCTAGGAAAAGAAGTTTGGTTAATCAATTTGTTGTGAATGGTTCATGGTCAGATTTACCATCTGAGCTGCCACCATATATACAACAACAAATTCGGGAAGTTAAGTTTTTGGGAGACAGACTTGATGTGGCTTTTTGGAAGCCTGCTAGTGACGGAAAATTCACTATCAATTTATTCTACCATTGGTTACAAACTGATCACCCGAGCTGCCCTTTTTCCAAGAAATTATGGCATCCGACTGTCGCTCCATCACACTCTATTATCTGTTGGATAGTTATTAATGGATATATCCCCACGCATGATGTGCTTACTCGTAAATGGATTCACATAGTTTCGATGTGCTGTCTATGTAGAAAGCATGGAGAAGACAAAAACCATCTGTTTGTGAGCTGTTTTTTCGCACGATCTTTGTAGACAGCTTTACAATCTTTGTTTGGGAGATCTTTTGATATATATTTAGATGTCAATGGAGTGTCAACAGTAGCTTTTTTACACAGGTTCAGCTCCCAACTTCAAGCTCTTCGGAATTCGGGAGTTGTTAATATAACCTGGCTGATATGGTTAGCGCGAAACAAGTGCTTTTCTGATGATGAACAGCCTAATATTCGCCACTCTCTTCAGTTGCTTTGGGAAACTCTTCGAAGAACGGATAAGCTTGAGTTTGGCTCGGTTTGGAACCCAGATACAGAACACAAAATTCTTGATAATCTCGGAATTCTCCCTCAGCTTCACATAGCGCCTCAGATAATTGGAGTTAAATGGATTCAACCATTAGAGGGTTGGATTAAAGTTAACACGGATGCCTCAACTAACAGAACCCCGGGGCCTTTGGGATGTGGAGGAGTCTTTAGGGATGCTAACGACTATTTTATTTATGGTTTTTCTTTCTACAAGTCGCTGACATTTACTTTTGTTACGGAGTTAGAGGTGGCTATTTTTACTGTCAAAACGGTAGCAATAAGAGGTTGCACAAGAATTTGGATAGAAAGTGACTCGACTTTCGTAGTGCGGTTAATCCGAACGAAGAGCACAAGAGTTCCTTGGCATATTAGGACAGCCTGGATGGAATGCATCATTCTAATGGAATCAATGTAGTTAATTGTCACACATGTGTTTAAAGAAGGTAACAGGATAGCGGATGCCCTAGCCAACCATGGTTTTTTTTCTCAAACGAGCTCGGAATGGGCCCAAGTCCCCCTTTTCTGTTGTGGTATGTTATATTTTGATATTAATGGTTTTAGTAATTGTCGTTTCAGATAGCTTTGGATCTTTGCTTTTGGGTTTTCTTTTCTTTAGCTTCTTGTAACGAACTTTTCTTTTATTTTTTGAGTAAGATTAGGGCTAGGAAGAAAGAAACGAGGGTGATATTAGTCCCTCAGTGAAAGCGCCGCTTAACGCCCACACACGAAGGCAGGCCAAGGAGCTAACACCTTGGGGAGACCTGCCCTTCCTCACTACTAACAACCCCCCTAAAGATTTATTAAAAATAAAGAAAACAAAAAGTTCGATACAAGAAGCTGAAGAAAAGGAAAAACAGAAAAATCTATATTACAAAGCTATCTGAAACAATAATTATTAAAACCATTAGAATCAAAATAAATTATCCCACGACAGAAGTGGGGGGGACTTGGGTCCATTCCAAGCTCGTTTGAGAAATACAACCATGGTTGGCTAGGGCATCCGCTATCCTGTTGCCTTCTCTAAACATATGCATGACCAATATTTACATTGTTTCCATCAAAAGGATGCATTCCATCCAGGCTGTTCGAATATGCCAAGGAACTCTTGTGCTCTCCGTTCGGAGTAAACGTACTACGAAAGTCGTGTCGTTTTCTATCCAAAGTCTGGTCCAACCTTTTTTTGCTACCGTTTTAATAGCAAAAATAGCCGCCTCCAACTCCACAACAAAATCGAACGTCAATGACCTGTAAAAAGAAAATCCATAAATAAAAGAGCCGTTAGCATCCCTAAAGACTCCTCCACATCCTGAAGGTCCCAGAGTTCCGTCGATTGAGGTATCCGTGTTTACTTTTATCCAGCCCTCTAAAGGTCGAATCCACTTTACTCTGATTATCCAAGGTGCTTTGTGCAGCCGAGGGAGAATTCCGAGACTATAAAGTGTTTTGCGTTCTGTTTCTGAGTTCCAAACCGAGCCAAAACTAAGCTTATCCGTTCTTCGAAGAATTTCCCAAAGCATTCGAAGAGAATGGTGAATATTAGGCTGCTCCTTGTTAAAAATGCACTTGTTTCGCGCCAACCATATCAGCCAAATTATATTAACAAAACCCGAATTCCAAAGAACTTGAAGTTGGGAGCTGAACCTATGAATAAATGATGCTGTTAATAAATACTCCATTGATTTCCGAATCAGTATTAAAAGATCTCCCAAAAAAAGATTGTAAAGCTATCCATAATGACTGTGCGAAAGAGCAACTCGCAAACAGGTCCTTGTCTTCCACATGCTTTCTGCAAAGACAACACATAAAAACTATGTGAATTCCTTTGCGAGTAAGCGCTTCATGTGTGAGAATATGCCCACTGATTAGTTTCCAACAAATGATAGAGTGTGATGGAGTGATAGTCGGATGCCAAATTTTCTTCAAAAATGGGCAGCTTGAGTGATCAGTTTGTAGCCACTGGTAAAATAATTTGACAGAGAATTTTTTGTCACTAGCAGGCTTCCAAAATGCCACATCTAATTTTTCTCCAGAAAAATGAACGTCTCGAATTCGTTGTTGCACATTTGGGGGTAACTCAAATGGTGAATCTGACTAAGAGCCATTCACAATAAACTGACTTACCAATCCTCTTCTCCCTGTACAATCAGTCGAAGGTAAATGTAAAATTTCCGCTATTGTCGGTGTAATCCATTTGGAGTTCCAAAAACTTAATTCTGAGTTTTCCCCGATAAACCATACCATATTCTCACGAAGCAAGCCATAAGCATATCTCAATGAATTCCAAATACTGGAGTTGCTGATTCAACCCTTAGCAATGTCATTCTTCAACAAACGATTCTTCAATAGAGCAAGGAATCCGCTTCTACTCATGATTAGCCCCCAAGCTAATTTAGCCAACATCGAGGTGTTGATATCCATAAAATTTTTTAATCCAAGACTGCCCACTGAAATTGGTTTTTGACATATTTTCCACGGAACCGTAATCAACTTCCGTGTCTCAATATTCTCTGACCAAATAAAATTCCTGCATGCTCGATCAAGAACCTTAAGCATCGATTTCGACCATTTGTAAACCATGAAGGAACGTAACAGAGAGCTGTTAATAACCGATTTAACGAGAGTAATGCGGCTTGCCATGGATAACGAGCTGCCAATCCAACCTGGAAAACGATTCAAAATTTTGATAAGAATCAGCCTTAAGTATGTTGCCTTAGGCGTGCCCCGAAAAAGAGGAACCCCTAAATCTGTAAAAGGGGTTCTCCCAATCATGATACCAGTTAAACCTGCCAAAGAAGAGGCCCTGGTCCTTGGGACCAAATCACCCAAATAAACATAAGATTTGCTCCAGTTTACACGTTGTCCCGAATTAGTTCCATATAGCTCAAAAATATCTCGAACCACTCTCATATTAGCCATTGTTGCTTTAAAGAAAATAAGAATATCATCCGTTTATAAAATATGAGATGGAAAATGTACCTCGTTGGTGTACCGCATACGTGCAATGTTACCTGAATCCACTAGAGATAATAACAACCTGCTTAAGAGGTCTTCCACTAAGCAAAAGAGCAGCAGAGAGAGCGGGTCTCCTTGTCGTACACCTCGAGAGCATTTGAAGAAACCCCGCTATCCATTGGGTGTGAGAATCGAGAGTCTGGTTGACTTCAGAATGCTACGAATCCAGTCAATAAACGTTCTATCAAAACTAAAAGATCCAAGAACCTTAATGAGGAAATTCCAATCAAGAGTATCAAAGGCTTTACGAATGTCAATTTTTAAAGCCAAATTGCCACCGAAACTCCTTTGATTAAGAAGATTAATGCCCTCCGAGGCCATCGCGATACACTCATGAATGTTTCTACCCTTTATGAATCCAAATTGATTCTCCGAAATAATTCTTGAAGCAATCATATTTAATCGGCAAGCAATATCTTCGTAATGATCTTAAAAACAAAGTTTGACATTGCAATTGGTCTAAAGTCCTCTACCTTATCTGCACCCTTCTTCTTTGGAATGAGAACCATTAAGCTAGAATTCATCCCCGGAAGCATGTGACTCGTGGCAAAGAATTGGTTGATAACTCTACAAACATCCAGTCTAATAATGCTCCAAATTTCTTGAAAAAAGATTCCCGTGAAACCATCCAGTCTCTGTGCACTTGTGGCATCCATTTTGAACATGGTTTCTCTGATAAGATTAGCACTTGGCTTGGCTGTTAAATCTGTGTTCTCCTCTAAAGTTATCCGACGAGGAATGATTGATTGGACCAGCTACGGGTCAACACTCACGGACTGATCTGCAGTGAATAATCGTTTGTAATAATCCACCATTTGTGTTGAGATCATCTCAGCATCAGTGACCATAATCTCATCTATGACTAAGGTTTTGATTCCCGAAGCAGCTCGATGAATGTTCGCCACTCGGTGGAAAAAATTGGTGTTCCTATCTCCTTCCTTAAGCCAACGTACACCACTTCTTTCCTTAAAATAAATCTCCTTCTGCCAAAGGTGTAGATCAAGACAAGAATGGGCTGCCATCTCCTCTGCTAATAAAATGTCATTCATGCCGTTTCTTGAGATCCGGTTTTGTATATCCCTTAGAGCATTCTCGCTATTACGAATATTAGAATCCAAATTCCCAAAAACATTTCGATTCCAATCCTTGAGAATTGGTCGTAACATTTTTAATTTCAGCATAAGAAATTGCATGGGAGGAAGTGACGGGAAGTTGCCATGCCAAAAATCATCAATCAATTCTTGAAGAGAATTATGCGCGATCCACATGGATTGGAAACGGAACTGTGATATCCTTTCCACCTCCAACGAGATCGAAAAAAGGAGAGGATGATGGTCAGAACAATGACGAGTAAGCACCGTACAAGTATAAGAATTATTAATATCAGAAAAATCAGCACTAACCAAGGATCTATCCAACTTTGATTCGACCCGTTCCTCACCAGCCCTATTATTACTCCAAGTGAAAAAGGGGTTTGTTAACACAACTTCAATCAAGTGCGCATCATTAATACAAGATCTAAAATCATGACATGAACTAACATTTGGAGGATTTCCAAGCTTCTCATAGCTGCCCAAGATCGCATTGAAATCCCCTATCCAGACCCGATAACTTCCCACGGAGGCAGCTCTTGTCCGAATAAAATTAAATAACTCACGGCGTTGAGTTAAAATTGTACTACTGTAGACGAGGCCAAAAAACATATCTGTCGCATCCCTCTGTAAGCAAACCTAAGTAGCAATACAATGTGTAATATAAAAAAGGGTTGCTATTGTTGTAAAGTTATGTTACAATTGTGAAATAAAGTGTTACTAATAAAAGTTTTGTTATTGTAAAAACAAGTGTTGCATATTTAAACTTCGGAAATTCTATATTGATACTAAGAGTTTTGACACCCGTTGTAACTAGTGATCCTAACCATCCATCCTATTTTTCATCCAAGGGTGTTGAAAATCCAGTTTTATTTAAAACTCAAAACTTCCATACATTCTCATTCACATCTCTTTTTGTTGCTCATAAATAACCATCGAGGCCCCTCGTCATCTATCCTCGTTGAATCAATCCCAAGTCTTATCTTTTTTCTCGTTTACCGAAAGGTATGTGTAAATAAATATCTCTCTTCTTTCCCAACTCTTTCGGAAAAAAAATCACCGATTAGTTGATAAGTGAATAGTATTCATTCAATTGAGAAATCCATACTTTCTGTCCATTTTTCACTTGTCTTCAAGTCAAACCAATACATTTACAGAACGAGCAAAACAATTCTCTTTGTTCATTATATGAAGCAAATTAAGAGATTGCATGATGAAGGAAAATCATAAAAGAGAGATATAGGAACAAATTAATTAATCTCACCATTCAATCAAATTGATTGCCTCCGGTTTAAGAGGACAAAACTGAATTTGCCTCGATGAGAAGTTTGATCTACTGGTTGAAAACACGACACCTATGCTGGAGATGGTTTTGTCATTTTTTATAACTGGTAGTCCCCATCTTGGTAGATAAAGATGACTTATCCTTCAAACTGCTAATTAAAACAGTTTCAGAACTTCCCGATGTGAGACATGAGGCTACCACTGAAAATAGTAATGAAGCCAAATAGCCAATGAAACTAAATTGGTTATGTAAGCAACAGAAAGAGACGTGGATGGGAGTGGATGGAAGTTTTTATTTTTAATTAAAATTGAATCTCCAAGATGAAAATTAGGATGAATGGATGAGATCGTTAATGTCAATGGGTGTTAAAACTCTTAGTGTTAATATAGAATTTCTGTTTAAAATTAGTAACTTTTATTGGTAACAACAATGAGTTTGGATCTTCTGGATTTTCAGTAATTTCATGTTTTCAGGAAATTTTCGTAAAATACTAAAAATTCTTGAAAAGTTCGCAAAGTTGTGAAAATAAGATTTGTGAACAAAGATTTTGAAAAAGGGTTGGGGAAATTCTTGGAAACATGCAAAATACAACTTGTGAAGGTAGAATTTGAAAATTCCAAGTTTTAGACTTCAAGAAAAAAAGAAACCCGTCATTAGTTTTATTAACCACATCTAATGATTATACTTGCGACCTAAAAAAGGCATAACTCATTATAGGGTAGCACAGACTGTGCTCACAGCTGCGGTGTTTAAGGAATTTGAAATCAACGCAATTCGTCATTGATAAACCTGTATATAATTATTGACCACGTGAGAGACACGTCCTAGTTGAGGACTCAGACTACCGGATGATCACTCAGCCTCGACGGACTGCCCTATTATTTTCTTTCCAAGAGACGCAATTGCATCTAATTCCTATTCAGACATAATAGAAACCTAAGTCCTATTAGGGACAAAAGACTAATCAAGAATCCTTATCCCATAATGGCTTACAAACTAAAGAAAATCAAAATCCTTCATTGACTAGGAGACTTGAAGTCCTGTAATACAAATGCTCGTTGCACCCTCAGGTATCTTATTCTCATTATTCTCTGCCTCCCTTTTTAATTTTGTCACTAACTTAAGCACTAGTGAGGCTATGCCGATCACACAGCTAACCCCTCTAACCTTATTTTATCTTGTAGGTACATAATCCGATCAAGACAATACACAATTCAATTATAAAGATTGGCGAATGCACTTTCATCTCCCAATCTTTCGTTGGTGCGGTGAGCAAGGACTGAATTTACTCGTTCAGGCGAGAACTTTGATCCTAAACACGGTTTTGAAAAGTCTCATGTTTCAATCGGTATAAGCCAATATCCAAACTATTCTTATTTTTGTCGTTCAAATTAAATTGCAGAGTTACGACTATGGTGGATTTGATTAAGAAGATATATTTGACCCACCAAATGGAATTCTATTCTACTGAAAATTCATTATCCAGGTGATCTTCCCAAGATTTGTATTCATCCAAATCAGTAGGATGCTTATATCTTCCAAAATCGAACCCCTAGTTCATGCCGTACATAGCATGGAAACTAAAAATTCAATCTGGCCACAACACAGTTAAGTCAATATCAAACTTTTACAGAAACACCACTCAGAAACCACAGCTGTTCAGCCATTGATGAAAATGACTCGAAGTTTGTCAAAGACTTCTCAGTATATGATATCAAGGCCCAAATAGCACATCTTGACCCAATAAGAAAGGACTTTCACCAAACGGGGTTTCAGCACAAACAAGCTTTACAAAAACAAGTGGGCCTTGACGAACCGCGCCTGTGCCGAATGGCTCTCAGCGCTATGATCAACTTAGGCCGAATTACTTCCTCAGCCATTCCGTCCATGTCTGCGCTGAAATACCTTCAACGCAACCCTTGCTGAGCCAACCCACTCTTTCTCTCTCCACTGGCATATTAAATGCAATACTGAAAGGTAGAGGGGAGGTATTCAATGCTCCAATGGCGGAAAAAACTCCTAAAAAGCTTGCCACTTGCGCACAGCTCACAGACGGGTCCCTCCCATCATCATTACGCAGGTTCCTATAAATAGCAAGGCAATCTCCCACTCTTGAGTTAACTGACATTTTGAGAATTTACCCCCATTACCTCTCTCAGTCCACTCACTTTAGCATCAAAGGGTCTTCATCGGAAACACTTCCAGCCGGAGACTTGTTTTGCAAGAATATCAGGACACTGAAGGCCGCAGACTTCACCCGACGGATACCAAATTGGTGCATGAGCGTGGATAGACTACAAAAATCATGGTTACTCACCCAAACAAGCCAACAAAACCCCCACAAACCCCAAAACCATTCTGTTTTTTGACACACCGAAATTTGGGAGCAAAGGCGGAACCTCAACCTTAGCTGTGCAAATTCCTCCATCATGAGTAGTGGAGGCACCCACCTCCACGGGGTAAGAGAAGTTTGAAGAAAGGAGACGAAGAAAGGCCGCGGAGAAAGATGTGGTGGCCATGCTTGTTAAGCAAAGCGAACAACAAAATGCAGCCAAAACATGATGAATGAGATCTTGCACTCTTTGAAAGAAGAACAAGAATTGATCCGGAGCTTGTGCAGGGAAAGGCAAATGGCAAGATCGGAGATGCAACAGCTATCGCTGGGCTCCCCGTCGGTGGCTGGCCATAGCCGCTTGCGCTATACCTACCACCGCTCGCAGACTCTTTAAGAGAGAAAAGCCACCGCGGCCAAAGGAAAAGTGAAAATGGAACCTTCGGGGCGAAATGCGAAGGAGTCTATGGAAGAGTCACACCAGCGCAATAGCAAAAGTCTGGCGTGCAAGAGCAAGACGAACCTCTCGTTAGATAGCGAGGGTAGTCCAGCCCAGACGAAGTGAAGGATACCCGCTCGGGCTTCACTTGGCTGAGAGGACCTGGATGCCGCGATGACTAAGAGAGTTGATGCTCTTTTTATGAAAAGAGGGATGGAAGCCGCGGTTCTTGATATTGCCGAAACCGCTTTGCAATATTGCACTCACATTCGTGCAGAAAGGTTCTCAAGGGGATTCAAGCAACCTCGCTTGTTGGAGTATTCAGGGTGGGGAACCCCACGGTGCACGTTCATTATTATAGCCAATGCATGGAGGCAATCGATGCGACAGATGCCATGCTCTACAAATTATTCCCCACTACACAGATCGCACTCGTAACTCATTGGTTTGAGAACCTCAAGCCAAGGTCAATAACAAGCTTTGACATGATGGCGAAAAGCTTCACCCTATACTTCATCACATCCATACCACCTAGCTGAATGGTTCAGGACCTGCAGATGGTTCGGCAGAGAGCGGACGAACCCCTTTGCGGACTTTGTGGAAAGATTCCAGAAGGTAGCCTTTGAAATCAGGGATTGCAATATTGACATAGCCTTGGAGGCACTGCCGAGGAACCACCGCAGTGCAGACCTAGCCAAGGATATCTCAACAGAGAGGCCTACCACCTTAGCAATGCTGATACAGAAGGCGAGGAAATGGGTACGATGGGAAACCCACAAAAGAAACACCAAGCAAATTGAAGCCATCGCAAGGGATGAGCCAGCAAAGCAACGAGATTTTGGGAAACCTATAGATCAGAAACGCCTCGGCACGAAGTAGATGGATTTGGCCCCTTCAACGCCAAGAAAAAGGAAGTCCTGATGTGGATCGAGAAGAATGGGGAAGACATCAAATACCCCCCCAAGATGAAATATAAAGGGAAGCCGGGGACCTACTGTGAATTCCACAAAAGTGAGGGGCACGATATAGAAGATTGCAAAGAGCTAGCCCACGAGCTGAACAAAAAAGCAGTAGAGGGATAGCAGAACCGTTTCCTTTGTGACTCACTGAAAGACAGATATCATGATGAGGGTAGGGGGCCACCTCAACAAGATGAGCCAAGCAATGCAGAATGGGGCCATCAACTACCTCACCGCGGTACAGATGAGCCTGCCCCTCAAGGGGTGATCCACATGATTGCTGGAGGGATCATGTAAAAGAAGAGGAAGAGAGAAAACACGTTCAACTATGATAACACGGATAGGGGAAGTGAGACATGTTACACTTTCTCGCAAGAAAGGAGGCCTTTGCCACACAATGACGTGTTAGTGATCGAGATGATGGTGGAAAGGTTCCAAGTCAGGCGAACCCTAGTAGACATGGGCAGCTCAATCAATGTCATTATTAGGAAAGTTTTTGACATGATCGGGGGAAACCCTAACAACCTTACCATTCATTAGGCACCATTGATAGGGCTTGGGGGTCACGCCATACGTGTCTGTGGATTGGAAAACCTATCCACCTCACTGGGGGAGAATGGTCACCGATGGAAGACTAGGGTAGAATTCTTAATTATGGAAATCCCCTTGGCTTATAACATAATCCTAGGGTGCCCCCTCATCATTGGATCTGAAGGCATCATTAACCTTCGATACCTCACACTCTAGATACCTACCCACCAAAGGGTAGCTACCACTTGGGGATATCAGTAGGCCGCTCAAGAGACATACTTAATGTCCCTTAAGGCCGAACCTATGACCGTAGAAGCAGATCCTGAACATGACCGAGCCGCCAAAATAGCAGATGTTATGGTAGCTATCACCATGGAAGAGGGAAAGGAAGTCCGCGTGTCTGAGGGTTTGAAGGAAGAAATGAAGGAGGAAATCCTAGCAGTACTACGTAATCAGGTCCATGTGTTCGCATGGACTTTTGAGGACCTAACAGGGGTCAGCCTCGAAGTGGCTGAACATAGGCTGAATGTGTAATCCCAAGTTAAACTCGTCAAGCAAAAGTGACGAAACCACATGTCAGAAAGGCAAAAGGCCATAGAAGAGGAAGTCTCTCGGCTGTTGAAGGCAGGCCACATTAAGGTAGTATGCTATCCCAATTGGATCGCCAACGTTGTATTGGTCAAAAAGGAGAATGGCAAATTTCACATGTGCGTTGATTTCACAGATTTGAATAAGGCATGCCTGAAAGATAGTTACCCACTCCCTAGCATCAACATGCTGGTGGACGCCACAGCTAGCTATGCAATTTACTCTATGCTAAACGCTGCATCGAGCTACAATCAAATACCAATGGCTGAGGAGGATAAGGAAAAGAAATCATTCACCACGCACTAGGGGATATACTGCTACAATGTCATACCGTTCGGCCTCAAGAATGTCGGGGCCACGTATTAGCGGATGGTGAATGACATCTTTGGAGACATAATCGGGAAGGAGGTGGAATTGTATGTTGATGATGTGATCATCAAGAGTAAAGCCAAAGGGGTGCACGCTTCGGATCTAGCGAAGGTCCTTGCCCTCTTGGAAAAATATAAGTTAATACTCAACTTGGAAAAATGCGCCTTCGGAGTGTCAGGAGGAAAATTCTTGGGATACCTGGTCTCGCAAAGGGGAATAGAGGCCAACCTAGACAAAATAAAGGCGATGCTACAGCTGAAAGAACCCCAAAGCATTAAAGAAGTTCAGTGCCTCAACGGCAAGCTCAACGCTCTGGGAAGATTCATTTCATGTGCGGCCCGCTGATGCATCACATTTTATAAAGCTAAGAAATTTTTGTGGGGGGAAGATTGCAGCAAGACACTCGCGGAAATCAAAGCCTTCTTGGTCTCTTCGCCGCTATTAAGCCAACCCATTACCGGCTCGCCACTCTATACCTCTACTTTAGCACCTTAGAGGAAGCTTTAGTAATGGTGCTCGTCAGGGAAGAGGGGACTGACCGATTCCAAGTCTACTATAGCAGCCATGCTATAAAGGGGCTGAACTCAGATATGGCCGAATGGAGAAAGTAGCCTTCACACTGATTGTTACCTCCCAAAAATGGGGCCATTACTTTCAGGCCCATACAATCATTGTGCGCACTGATCTACCGCTCAAGAAAATGCTTCAACGACTCGAATCCTCAGGCCACTTCATTGAATTATCCCTCAAACTTTTGGAATTCGACAAGAGTAGCGATGAAAGCCCAAGTACAAGCAGACTTTGTGCAGGAGGCCCACCGTCGAGGAGCGCCCTGAAGCTAATTGGTAAATGTTTATAGATGGTAGTTCTAATAGCACAGCTGCCGGCATAGACATCTTTATTTAGGGGCTGAAAGGGATAACAATTTGGCAAGCCACGAGGTTGGACTTCAGCGCTTCCAATAATGTGGCGGAATACAAAGAATTGATCTGCAGGCTAAAGATTATCAAGGCCCACAAGCCTGAATGTATTAATATATACAGCGACTCGGGATTGGTGGTCAAATAATTCGGTGGCAAATATAAAGCTAAAAACGAAGCCATGAAACAATATCTTACTAATATAACCTCCCTCATCGAGGAAGTACGCACTGAGGGCACCGAAATGACAATCACACAGATCCCAAGAGCACTGAACGTCGAAGTAGAAAGGATGGCGAAAGGGGCATCAAGTGAAAAACATAAGATCTTACTCCCATGTATCCCATTGAAAATTGGCATGCCAAGCATATCGCCTTTAGAAGTAATGCAGGTGGATACGAAGGATGAATGCTTCACCCCTATCCTCAAATACTTGACAAACAATGCGATCCCGGGTGAGGAGTGCGAAGCCCAAAAGATAGTGGGAAAGTCCTTCCGCTATGCCATTATAAGGGGTTAATTATTCAGGAAATCTATTAGCCACCCTTGGATGAAGTGTGTGGGGTGAGTCAACGCCAATCATATCTTGCGAGAAGTCCACAAGGGCCTCTACGATTCGCATGAAAAGAAGGATGCAATGGTGAGAAGGGCTAACCTCCAAGGCTTCTACTGGCCAACATTAGAGTTGGATGCCAAAATCTTTGTCCAATCTTGCAAATCATGCCAAGCATACGTGAAGTCCTCCTCAGCCCCGATAGGACCTCGATCGGTGATTCAGGTAGCATGGCCCTTTGCCTTGTGGGGTGTAGACCTGGTGGAACCCCTGCCGAGGGCCAAACAGCAAAAACGGTGGGTCATCATAGTAGTGGACCACTTCTCGAAGTGGGTGCAGGCTGAACCACTCTCAACCATCATGTCGAAGCATATGACATCCTTCTTCAGCAAAAAAATATTGTCACGTTTAGGCATCGCACATACAATCATTGCAGATAACGGGACCTAGCTCAATTACCACGCCTTCAAATGTTTCTACCAGCGACTTAAAATAAGGTTACATTTCTCCAACTTTTCCTACCCACAGATGAACGGGATGATCGAAGTGACCAATAGGACCATTTTGGAAGGGCTCAAAACTAGAGTCCACGAACACGGTTCGACGTGGCTGGAGGAACTAAACAACATCCTTTGGTCCTACAAGATAACCCCGTGAATGGTAATAGGCGAAACTCCTTTTCTCTTAACATACAGAATGGAAGCGGTGGTTCCGGTGGACATGGGTGCGAAGGGGCTTCTAATGATGACTTATTACAAAAAAACTTGGATTCTCTTGAAGAGTGGTAATAACAAGCCCTCATGAGCATGACGGAATACAAGCGGTGCATATCCCTTTTACGCAACAAGAAGGTTAAGCCACACTGATTCCAAGAAGGCTAGTTGGTCCTCTATAATACAAAGAACTATCAGGCCAAAGAGGGACGAGGAAAATTTGGGATCAAGTGGGAAGGCCCGTTCAGAGTTGTCAAAAAGATGGGTGGCAGCAGTTATAAACTCTCAACCATGAGGGGAAAAGTCTTACCACACACATGGAACACGGCATCCCTCCGAAAATTTATCCAAGAGGATAGGAATTGTAATACCATGAGCATTTCTTGTATTTTGTACCTATTTGGGCAATGAAAGTAAATTATTCAACAACCTTCTTTTACAAATTTAGCGCATATCAACAAGTTAAAACCTGCAGGCTGCGATTCCTAACGATCCCCTCGGCGCTGAATAGCCTGCAGGCAGCTATCCCTAGAGATGCCCTCGGCACTCTTATGCTTTAAAATTAAAGCAAATTAAAGCCCACAGGCTGCGATCCCCTAGGCGTTGAATAGCCCGTAGTCCACGATCCCTAGAGATCCCCTCGGCGCTCTTATGCTTTGAAATTAAAGCAAGTTAAAGCCCACAGGCAGCGATCCCTAGCTATCCTCTTGGCGCTGACCTGGCCACAAGCCGCGATCCCTAGAGATCCTCTCGGCGCCCTCGTGCGTGAAAAAAAAGAAGTTTACTAGGAAGGCAAATGTACTAACACTCGGGAAGTACCCTCTATGGGACCTCATTCTAAAGCTACAACTATATGCATTCTCACTAATGATGTCGCAGGACTAGTAATTCGGCACAATCAAAATACTAAAATAAGCACAAGGAACACATCTTCACAATGACGGATCTCCTAGTTCGGTATATGAGAGCTCTTACACTACGATCGTTCACATACATCACACATTCAGCAAACACACAACCAAAGCAAAAACATACAAGTCAAAAAAAGCAATTGAGCAACCACAATTCAGTGAAAGACGAAGATATGGAAAAAGAAGAAAAAGACATTCTTATATATAAAATTACAGGCCCACAAGATGGGCCCGATAGCTATAAAATGTGATTGTTTCAAATAAACAAATAAAATAGAACAAAAATAAAAATTTGAAAATAACAGAAATAGGGAGGGGTAGGCAGCGGCGCTTCAAGACTAAACCTCTTCCTCTTCGGTGGCCACGAAAGAGACGTTGGAGTAGGAGGGTTCTAGTGCTGGAGGACCAAATATGCGCTCATCATCCTCCCAGTGGCCGAGGGCTTCATCGAGTGGAGCGAGCTGGGCCAGCTCATCAATATCGGCTCCAGGGAACTTTGCATGCACCGCGCGGAGGAAGGACGTGCGATAGCTGAGGTGGTCCTCCCGCTAGTCCCCGTGGGTTTGCTTCACCTTCAGCTTATACTTGGCCCTATAGAGCTCGAATTTCTGCTGAAGGTTACTCAACGCGGTGGTCTTCCCCTCACTGTCCATCTTCCAATTGTTCGGCCCTTTCTCCGCCCTCTCTAATGCCAGCTTAGCCTCGGCCTTCTCCTTCGCCTTGATAGCGGACTTTATTTTGGCCAAAGCCATGTTATGCTTCTCTTCCAGCCCCCGCATAGTAGCTATCAATTCCTTCCGCTTGGTATCGGAATACTCCAAGTCCTTGCGGGTATGTGTAAACTCGGCCGCTTGCTACTTGCCCGTCTCTCCCATTTTACGTATAGCTTCCTCCACATCAGCGAGCATATCCCGCTCCTATTACACCTCCTTCAGCCGCTTGGCACTACCTTGGGAGGCGGCATAAGTGCCCTCAACCTCCTGCTGAGCCGTGATTAGGGCCTTCACCATACGGTGTGCGGCGGAGAAAGCCTTCACCACAACGCACATATATGAGAACCAAAAATAAAAAATAATAATAAAAAACAACAAACACAAACATTCATGCCAAAAGAAAGGTCATGTAAACTTACGAGGAGCGCTTGCTTCTCGGCGTAGGCCCCTAGCTCAGCCGAACCCATCGCGTTGAACCAGGTATCTTCATGGGGTAACTCGGCGAAGACCCCAACTCGCCAACCACCTCTAGCTTGAGCAAAGGTACATCCTCCCCATGAACTTTTCACCACAACTACAATAAAATGTACAGAGATCAGCAAAAGAAAAGAACACAAAGAAAAGGTGCTCAGTAGAATTGCAATACAAAAAACAAATATAACCTACCAACGATGAATCGAATTTAGCCCACTTACCCCGCTATCTCAATACCCTTAGCGGGTACCAAAGGGTGTCTCGCCCTCGGCAAAGGCCCCCCAAGGCTGGTCACAATAACCATTTCCCTCTTAGGGGTGGTTTCGATGATAACCACCTCCTCATCGACCCCTTGGGCCGCTTTTTACACATCGAGGGGATCTAGGATCCCCTCATCCAACAACTGCTGAGCCCACCCCCAGCAATGAAGACTTCCTCCTTCGGCTTGACTGGTGAAGTCACCTCCATCGATGCAGTCACTTCCACCTGGGCTGCCTCAGCACCGCTACCCCCGCTCACCGGGGTCACCTTCACCGATGCCTGAATCAATGCCGTAGCCACTATAGGGACAATTTTAGGCTTCCACTTAATACGGGCCATGCTTACATATAAAAAAGGAAAGAGCATCAGTTTTGCGAAGCCTCGCCATCCTCAAGAGTTAGGTCTGTATAAACAATAGTCCCCTAGTCCATCCAACAAAAGAGCTTGCCTGACTGCCTTAACAAATACTCTACCACCTACCAATGAATGCCAGGGTGAATTCGGTGAATGATCTCCGCCTCCTGACGCTCTTGCGCACTTAGGTCAGCTGTCAGGCACCAAGTATAGGGTTCCTCAAGGTTGCGATTGCAGGGGGTATGGAAGGGGAACTTTCCATCCCTCAGAGGATTCTACACCCTCCTCCACAGCGTCAGGAAAAGGAAAGATCCAGAACCACTTGTCTTTGTAATCCATCACGTGGGATTACTTCCCCATAGACTTCGGCGTGGTTTCCCGCGTGCTCCCCTAAAGCACGAAGGCCCCTTAATGCTTGGTGCACGGCTTGAAGAAGAGCCGAAATACAGGCCTAGAGAAAGCAAAGCCGAGATCACGACACAACCGCGCTAGAGTGGCAAGAACAATCCAAGCATTAGGATGCAATTGGCCAAGGTATAAGGCGAATTCACGCAGCACGTCAACCACGCTGGCATCCATGGGGAAGCGGAAGCCCCATCGCACATGTTGAGACAGCATCGGGATATGATCCCTCATCGGGGGATTCCACATAACCTCCCCTTTCTTTGGCGCTTGACCGTTCACCCCACGCGCATCCCCCAGAAGCAGCTCATATATCTCATTCGCTTCTATCTTCCTGATGGTGGAAGGAGTCTAGCAATCGGCCCCTTCGGCAGAGAACAGAGAAGAAGTCTCTCCCACCACATGGCGGCGCGGGACGGATCTAGATCCACCTCCCACCATTTCAACCACAGCAAGGGGGGACTCTCCACCCACAATGGGTGGAAAGTTAGGAACAAAGGTAGGGGGTGAGACTTAGGTGACTTAGGAGGAAAGGGGTCGCTGTGTTCTTCAACCCCTTGGCGGCGGTCAGAACTATGGATCAAGGCTTAAGAATCTGATGATACAATGGATATTTTTTCAAAAGAAGATAAATCCGGAAAGGAAACAAGAAGTAAACAAGCAAGAGGGAGAAGGAATGAAAAACCAAAACTCACCAGAGAATAGAAGAGGAGAAGTTAGCAGAAAATTGCCTGAAGAATGGAAGCAAAGAAGGCAGAGAGAGTTTGGAAAGCAAAAGAGACGGAAAGATCCACTTGAGATCAAATGAGTCTATTTATACAAAAAAGGTGCATATTGCGAGGTGATTAGCCCATTACACGAAGCGTGGTCATGATGACTATCGAAAAATGGCGGAGATGAAAGGTCACATACTATCCAACAGACGCAGCACATTGAAGAGGCTCCATGGATAGTAGGGCACGTTGTAGGACATTTTCGCAGCCCTAAAAGAGCCTTTATTGGGCTCGTTGGGGGGGACACCTGATATCAAGGCCCAAATAGCACACCTTAACCCAATAAGAAAGGACTTTTCACCAAACGGGGCTTCAGCACAAACAAGCGCCCTTTACCAAAACACATGGGCCTTGACAAACCACGCCTATACCGAATGGCTCTCAACGCTATGGATCAACTTAGGCCGAATTAGTTCCTCAGCCATTCCCTTCATGTCTACGCTGAAATAACTTCAGCGCAACCCTTGCCGAGCCAGCCTACTCCTTCTCTCTCCATTGGCCCATTAAATGCAAGACTGGCTGGTAGAGGGGAGGCATTTAATGCTCCAACGATGGAAAAGAGCCCCAAACAGCTTGACACTTGCACACAAATCACAAGCAGGTCCCGCCCCTCATCATTCGCAGGTTCCAATAAATAGCAAGGCAATCTCCCATTCTTGAGGTAGCTGACATTTTGAGAATTCACTCCCATTACCTCTCTCAGTCCACTCACTTTAGCATCGGAGGGCCTTCACTGGAAACACTTCAAGCCAGAGACTTGTTTTGTAGGAATCTAAGGACGCTGAAGGCCGTGGACTTCACCCGATGGATACCATTATACACTCAGTACATGGTTATTCATTCAACTTTACATTCATCACCCACGTTAATTACAAGGATTCTTCAAGCTTTTTTCATCATTCGATAGCCCAATCAAGCATCTCGAAATTGAATTATCAAGCACTTCCACGTTCATTCATTCTAATTTTTAGTCAAGTATATCTCACTTGGGGTTTATCAATGGCTTGTGTGTATCATCCATCTAGTTGACAAGTTAATGAACTATGTCATTCATCTGGGTGAATGAACTTATGACCTAAGTCAGACACTCAGTAATAGAGCTCATCATGCTAAGAAAAATGTAAGGCCGAGGTACGCATAAGATCTTCGACACATTCAAAGACTTTGGACATGTAGTAACCGGTTGATAAGTCAGCATCACCATACTTATGGGCTCATAATGAAGAAAGGAAATAAAGTCCTCAGGGGCATTCCAAGTCAAAGAATATGGAAGGGAAAAGCGAACTCTAAGCTAAGCTCTGATGGACCATACTAAATCTAAAAAAGCCATTGGATTTGCAGCTAAGATAGGGTGAATGACAAAGAGCTCCTAATGGTATGGAGCATATACATGTCGGATCAATGTAGATTTTCATCAGCATGGATGAAGTTGTCTCTTTCTACTTGTTCAATTTATTAGTTTTGACCAAGCTATCTGAAATTTACGCACTGGCCATATAGGCTCAAAGTTCTCTAAGGAACGCAACTGGCTGCAAGGGCCCAAACTCTTTAAGGGACGGTCAAGCCAGTTAAAGCACACCTAGCTTCCCACTCTCACCACGCTTTTACATGATGGTCAACTTTAGTTATCTTAAACCTTGAAGGGTCCTAAACAAGCTCATTTTCTCTAAAGTTATGTTAATAAAACTTACTAAACATATGCCTAACAAGTATAATGGGATAATAAAAGGCACTTAAAAGAAAGCAAACTGATAAATGCATTAATATGCCTTAAGGGCTTAATGTATAAACACCTCAAGGGCTTAATGTATATTGCAGACAACGTCTAGACTGCTCAAAAAGTGTTTAAACATAAAGATTATATTAATCTATAAAAGCTATGCATGTTCTTTATTAATAGATGGATCAACTACACTGGTCTCTTCGTACGGCTCTACGAGGGTGTCAATAATTATCGACTCATCTTGTTGAGAGATAGTCAAAGCATGAGCAATAACCTCCTCAACCTGTGGCTCCTTGTCACACCATTGACCTACACTTCGGCTTCAAAGATAACAAAGCGAATAATAGTAAAGCAATCATCTGAGGCACATATAAGACCTCCAACAAAGCATAAACCCATAGTAGTTGCAAATGTAAGACCGAGGAATCCATAGAACCTCTAGCATCAGATGTTTACAACCCTAAAGAGTTTCATAGACTTGTAGGGAGAATTCTGATAAACTAGTAAATAATCATTGATCGCGTGACATGTCCTAGTTGAGATTCGGACTACCGGATGACCATTCAGCCTTAGTAAATAAAATAGTCATGACAGCTCTATTACTTACTCTCTAAGAGATGCGATCTGCATCTAAATCCTATTCAGATACAATAAGAAGTTGAGTCCTATTAGGATCAAAAGTCTAATCAACAATCTTTATCGCATAAAGACTCACAAACATAAGAGGATTCAATCTCCTTCACTAACTAAGAGACTTGAAGTCTTATAAATATAGGTGCTCATAGCACCCTCAGGTTTCTTATTCTCACTATTCTCTACCTCCTCTCTTAAATCCGTCGCTAATTTAGGTATTGTAGAGGCTGCGTCAGTCACACGGCTAATCTCTCTAACCTTATTTTATCTTACAGGTACACAATCTGATTAAGACAATACAATTTGATTCCGAAGATTGGTACATGAATACACTTTTATCTCCCAATCTTTTAGTTGTCAACCGTATCAATAGAGAATGAAATCACATTGCGAACAGACTTGTTAATCATGTTATCTTCAGAACCTACTATTTGGGATGAAATCCCAAGTTTTTGTTTCATTTTTTTTTGTGTGTGAACTTAGAGGCCATGATTTATTCTGGTTCACTTGATTTTATTTTTTTTATTGTATGAACCTTTTTCATATTAATACTATTTGAGGGTGGGTTGTTTTCTTTGAGTAGTGAGAATATCAACTTGGTTGGGATGTCCACCCCTTAGCATCACTCACTTACTTTTTTTTAAAAAAAATTAGGGACAGGAAGAGAGAAGCGAGGGTGCCATTAATCCCTCAGTGATAGCGCCGCTTAAAGCCAACACCCGAAGGCAGGCCATGGCATTAACACCATATGGGGACCCGCCCTTCCCCACTCCTAACAACCCCCCTAAAGCTTTATTAAAAATAAAAATGCAAAAAAGTTTGCTACAGAAGGAAAAAGAGAAAGAAAAATAACGTCTGAAAAAGCTAAGCTACACATCTATCTAAAACGATAATTACACAAGCCATTCAAGTCATGATAAAGCATCCCTCGGCAGAAGTGGGGGGCTTGGAGCCATTCCGAGCTTGTTTGGGAAATACGACCGTGGTTAGCCAGGGCATTCGCTATCATATTTCCTTCTCTAAACACATGCGTAACCAATAATTACATTGTTTTCATCATCACTAGGAAATCCATCCAGGCAGGCCGTATGTGCCAAGGAACTCTTGTGCTCTTCATTCGAAGAAGTTGAACAACAAAAGTCGAATCACTTTCAATCCAAAGTCGGTTCCATCTTTTATTTGCTACCCTTTTTATAACAAAAATAGCCACCTCTAGCTCCGCAACAAACGCAAAAGTCATTGACTTGTAGAAAGAAAAGCCATAAATAAAATTACCATTAGCATCTCAAAAGACTCCCCCGCATCCCGAAGGGCCTGGAGTACCCTCCGTTGAAGCTTCAATGTTGACCTTCAACCAGCCCTCTAGCTATCAATTCCATCTTACTCCGATCACCCGGGGCACTTTATGAAGCCGAGGAGAGATACCGAGACTATTAAGCGTTCTCTTTTCCATCTCTAAGTTCCAGATTGAGCCAAAGCCGATGTTATCTGTTCTACGAAGGATTTTCCAAAGTTTTTGAAGGGAGAGGTGAATATTGGTTGCTCTCCGTCAACGATGCACTTATTTCTTCGGAGCCAAATAAGCTAAATTACATTGACTATTCTAGAATTCCATAACACCTAGAGTTGGGGGCTGAAGTTGTGTATAAAGGCTGCTGTGATTACCTCCTTGATGTCTAAATCAATGCTAAAAGATCTCCTAAATAGCGATTGCCAAGCTGTCCATATGGACCGTGTAAAAGAGAAAGTGGCAAAGAGATGGTTTTTTTCTTCAACATATTTCTTGCAAAGGTAGCACATAGAGACAATGTTAATTCCCTTGCGAATAAGAGCGTCATGGGTGGGAATATGTCCTCTAACCAATTTCCAACAAATAATAGAATGTGAAGGAGCAATGGTTGAATGCCAAATTTTCTTCGAAAATGGATAGCTATGGTATTGCATTTGCAACCATTGATAAAATAATTTGAGAGAAAAATTAGCATCACTAGCCATCTTCCAAAAGGCCACGTCCAACTTGTCACCCTAGAGTTTAACGTCCTTAATCTGCTGTTGCACAAGAGGTGAAAGCTCTATCGGTAAGTCAGACCATGAGCCATCCTCTATAAATTGATGAACCGAGGCTGACCTCTTGGTACATTTAGCCATGGGCAAATTTAAAATTTCCCCGAGAGTCGGCGTTATCCACTTGGAGTTCCAAAAATTTAAAATAGATATTTCACCAATAAACCACCCCATATTTTCCCGTAGCAAACCATTTTCCCTTAGCAAACCATACACATGCTGCATTGAATTCCAGATGCTGGAATTATTTAACCAATCGCTAGCAAGATCATTCTTCAAGAAACGATTACGCAAAATAGGAAGGAAACCACTGCTACATGTAATCAGCCCTCGCGCTAATTTAGCCAACATCGAGGTGTTTATATCTTTGAATTTTTTCAAGCCAATTTCACCCATTGCAATTGATCTTTGATAGATTTTCCAGGGGATGGTCATTAATTTTCTTTTTTCGATATTGCCGGTCTAAATAAAATTCCTCACCGCTCGTTCAAGACCCTTAAGTAATGATTAGGGTCATTTGTATACCATGAAAGAATGAAGCAAAGAGTTATTAATAACTTATTTAACAAGAACTTTATGACCTGCCATGGAAAGAGCTTCCCATCCAACCCGCAAATCGTTGCAAAATTTTGTGAAATATAGGCCTCAAATAAGTCACCTTTGGTGTACCACGGAAATGTGGAACCCCTAAGTACGAGAAAGGGACATTACCTATTGTAATTCCTGTCAATTCCGCCAGTGTATCAGCTCTAGCAACCTGAACCGAGTCCCCAAAATAGATAAAAGACTTGCTCCAATTTACGCTTTGTCCCGTGTTGGTTCCATATAATTCGAATATATCTCTAATCACTTTCATATTAGCCATTGTTGCTTTGCAAAAAAACAAGGATATCATCCTCATATAGCATATGGAATGGAAAAAATACCTCAAAAGTGTATCTCGTGTGGCTGATATTTCCCGAATCCACCAAAGACAATAACAGCCTGCTCAAGAGGTCTTTTACCAAGCAAAAGAGCAGCGGAGAGAGCGGATCCCCCTGTCGCACACCTCGAGTGCACTTGAAGGATCCACGCCGCCTAATTAGCGTAAGAATAGAGATTCTAGCCGAGGTTAAGATACTTCGAATCCAATCAATAAAAATTCCATTAAAATCGAACTATTCAAGCACCGTAATGAGGAAATTCCACTGAAGAGTATTAAAGGGCTTTCGAATGTCAATTTTCAATGTTAAATTGCCACCGAAACTTCTTTGATTTAAAAGATTAATACCTTCCGACGCCATAGCGATGCATTCATGAATGCTTCTACCTTCGATGAAACCAAATTGATTCTCTGAAATAATCCTTGCTGCGATGACATTCAAACGGCAAGCTATGATCTTCGTGATAATCTTGAAGATAAAGTTAGACATTGCAATCGGACGAAAGTCCTCCACCTTATTCGCACCCTCCTTCTTCGGGATAAGAATCATTAAACTAGAGTTCAGCCCCTGTAGAATATGACCCATATCGAAGAATTGGTTGACAGCACGACAAACATCAGCCCCGACAATGTTCCAATATTCTAGAAAAAAGATTCCCGTAAATCCATCCGGACCCGAAGCACTCGTGGCATCCATGCTAAACACCGTTTCCCTGATTAGATCGATGCTCGGCTTGGCAGTTAAAGTTATATTTTCCTCAAGTGTTACCTGACTAGGAATAATTAACCTGACCTGCTGCGGATCAACTTGAATAGAATGGTCTGATGTGAAGATGCGGCTGTAATAATCAACCATGTGAGTTGAAATCAGCTCAGCCTCCGTAGTCAAAACGTCATTTATAATTAAAGCTTTGATTCCCGAAGCAACCCAGTGAATATTTGCAGCGCGGTGGAAAAAATTCTTGTTCCTATCTCCCTCTTTAAGCCAACGAGCACCGCTCTTTTCTTTAAAATAAATTTCCTTTTGTCGAAGATGAAGTTCAAAATGCGAATGGGCTGCCATCTCTTCCAAGATTAAATCGTCATCCAAAATGTTCATTGAAATCAGGTTTTGAATATCCAATAGAGCTCTCTCGCTATTCCGAATATTTACATCCAAGTTCCCAAAGACTTCTCTATTCCAAATTCTAAGAACTGGCCGGAGCGTCTTTAATTTAAGCATGAGAAACTGCATCGGCGGGAGTGAAGGAAAATTGCCCTGCCAAAATTCTTCAATAGTACTTCGAAGAGAATTGTGCGTGATCCACATGGATTGGAAGCAAAAACGTGATACCCTTTCCACATCCAATGAAACCATAAAAAGTAAAGGATGATGGTTCGAACAATGACGTTTCATTCAAAAAAAAATATTATAATTTTGAGGCCCCATATACTCGGAGCTCTTAAGCTGTCACTCACTCCTGCTAATTACCTACTGATGTAGATGAGAAGACGTTGATATACTTGGAGAAGGTAAACTGTCAAAGTGGCTAATTTCTGTACCAATGGATTTTGGCATTTTCTATGTGTTTTCTCATAAAAAAAAGGGGTCAACAATATATAATCAGGATTGCAAAAATTGAAAACTACCTGTGCTTGTTAATTTTTTCGGTCTGTAACCCTAGTTGAAAAAGCCTATATAAAGGCCTAAAACATCATTAATAGGAGGTTTTTGCTATCATAATAAGTTACAAAAGAAATTTTTTTCCTTAGAAGTTGCGATTTCTTCAGAATTTAACTATGATTTTATCGTTTCAATTGTTCTTTGATATTCCTACATCAACGGCCCTGCTTGCTAGGCTAGTTATTAGCAACCAACACCATTCATGCACAACTTCAACTAAAAAGCATGTTTGCATGCAACTCTCATTCATATATCATCTGATCAACTAAAATAAAATACACAAAGTGCACTTAGTCATAACGAAAATTAACAATCAAAGCATATATTAATTAAATCTCAATTTATTGTACATGCGCTTCTTTATAAGTTAGAAGTTGTGTATAATAAGGAGGAGACCTTTCATTGGTTGGAATAAGAACAATTTCTCTTGTACATGGATCGAACACCATCACGTCTCCTTTGCTTGTCTGAAATATTAGACTTCCGTTCTTCCAAGGCAACAATATCTTTTGCACATCCTCAAGTGGACCAATTCTTAGTAATTTAGTCCAGGACTCTTTCATACCAATTCTTAGTAACACTGAAATCTCAATTATTTGTGATCCAGCTTCAGGAGTAAAGTAAACAGCGACAAAATTCTTAAGCATAAAAAATCCCATACTTAAATTCCCGCACTTCCCCGAATAATTCAAGATATATGGTATCTCGGTAGTTTCAATTCGTTCATTATTCATATCGAATGACACTAAGACACGCGAAAAATTATCATCACTAAATATAGGTGGATCCGCAATCCAATGATGGAATTTTTCGTCAGTGCTGATAGGGGTGCAAATCATGGGATCCATAGCGCCAGGGATGGCAAAGAGCCGCAACGAAAAGTCAAGTTTTTTCCAAATCTCACTCTTAAAGCTATATAAAAATACTGCATTTGGCCACATGTCATAATGCTCATCTAGGTGAAAAATTTTAATAACTTTATAATCATCAGTGATGGCTTCAAAGCAGAACCCAACTTCGAAAGGCACAAAACTAAATTCTTCAACAAACCATTCGGCATCGGTAAAATTAGGAGATTTTGGCACAACCTTTACCTCTTCCGTTAAAGGATTCCATACTAAAATGTCAGCATAATGGTCTGTTAGACAAACAAGACCATTGTAGGAACCCACAATTGATATATCACGATCCTTTCTAAAAAATGATTGTAGGTGCCCAACGCTTTCATAAGTAAAGGATAAATATCTTTTTAAATGAAGATTGTGAAAAGAAATTAGGGAAAATTCTTTATGAAGAGTGTCATCAATATAGTGACACTGCTTCAAGAGAAGTTGAAGATGATTATCGTCATCAAAATTGATAAAGGTAAGATTCTTATACATAAAGATGAGATCAGAAAGGATAGAATACCAAGATTTTGATACACATCTGAATCGAAGAAAACATATAAAAGGCAATCTTAACAAGATATTCAGTACCAGATCTTCCGGTAGCCGAAACTCGAAGTTTTCCATGATTGAAATTTGATGGATCGAGCAATAAACTTAATCTTGTGCTTTTTTGTAAATGAGTGTTGAATTTTATGTGGCCACTCTTATGTCTCTTATATATGTTACCGAACCACTCTTGTTTTCCTTATACATGTAAAGTAGGTGTAATATTGATTTGAACAATATTATATATTTATATATGGAAACTAGAAATAGAATTAGATTGCAAAATATAATATATTTAATATTTGGATTCGTTACCATTAAAATGTGATTTTGAATTAATATGAGTTAAATTATTTATAGAGAGTAGGTGTAATATATTATTTTATTTCCAGTTTATCACGGATTGTTTAACATGTATGTCAAATAAAGTTATAAAGGGTAATGATATTTGCCCGCTCAATTTTACACTTACCGCCTATCATAATTCTTTTTATGCCCTTTAAATATATTTATTAAAAAAAAAACCATTACAAGAAATCTGATAATATTTGTTAACAATTCAGTTATCACATAAATTTTGTAACAAAAAGTGTATTATTTGTTATAATAAAAATTTTATCGCCACAAAAGTTAGTTCTATAAATTGTTTTGTAAAATTGTCACATATAATAAAATAGATATTTTGTGACTATTTTTTATACTTGTAACTAATATTATTTTTACAATTTAAGTTGTAACCTAAAAGGTATAATATGTTACAAAAATATTTCATTGTCATTAAAAATATTTGTGTGACAACATAAGTATCTTCTTCCATATAATGTATTAGTTTTGTGTCCAAAAAGTTCAATGTGAAACAAATGTATACGTGTAACTGATAAGTGTATAATTACACTTATTATTACATTAATTTCATACATTAAACACTATAGTTTTAGTCATTTTTATACTTCATATAAAAGATTTCACGTGGTATGTAGTTGTTTTTTATGCAAATGCAGATACTAGGTAAATCTTGGGAGTAAAATGATCAAAAGTTGAATTCTATGAAAAAATAGTGAAAAAAGGTGCAAAAAGATGCGTGGAACTCAAAAATTTGGCTTAGGATCGAAGTTGTCGAAGATCGGTGAAATTACAAGAAGATTTTTGAGTAAAACTCAATTCACGGTCTCGATAATCATTCGCGGTCGCGACTTGTTTACTTCAGAATCAGAAGTCTGCCAATCAAAGATTCACGGTCATGACATGTGTATCGCGCGGTCGTGACTTGGACAGTTTTCTAGTATTATCTTTTAAGTTATCAACTGCCAGATAAGCATGATCAATCACCATCAACCGCCATCAACTGCCAATGAACAGACACCTATCAGAAGTTAACCAATCATGAAAAGGTGCCTATCCATTGTGGATTATATCAAAGCTTCTCAACCAATCACAATGAAGAGATGCAATCTTTCACCAATGGACACAACCCTTCATTTGGATAGACGCAACCCTTCGAACT
>CATIWQ010035034.1:0-26003 GCA_949673415.1 Euphorbia schlechtendalii
CACACTGTAAAATGGTCCAAAGTTCGATTTTAAGGCCAACGTTGAAAAAATCGCATGGATTTCCGCAATCAAAATTTCGTGAAAACTTTGACACATGCCTTTTATGGTCATATCATCATTATCGAACTTTAAAATGGTCAAAGTTCGATTATAAGGCCAAAGTTGAAAATACTCGCACAAATTTTAGCTATCAAATTTTCGTGAGAACTTTGACACATGCCTTTTATGTTCATATCATTTTTATCGAACTCTAAAATTATCAAAAGGTCGATTTTATGACCAACGTTGAAAAAACTCGCATGGATTTCCGCGATCAAAATTTTGTGAAAACTTTGAAGCATGCCTTTTATATTCATATCATGTTTAGCACACTCTAAAAATGGTCCAAAGGACTATTTATGGCCATCGTTGAAAATATCTCAGGGATTTCCGCTATCGAAATTTCGTAAAAACTTTGACGCTTGCCTTTTAAATTCACATCATGTTTAGCACACTCTAAAATGGTCCAAAGGTCGATTTTAAGGCCAACGTTGAAAAAACTCGCATGGATTACCAATATCAAAATTTCGTGAAAACTTTAACATATGCCTTTTATGGTTATATCATGTTTATCATACTCTAAAATGTTTTAAATGTCGATTTTAAGGCCAAGGTTGAAAAAACTCGCACTGATTTCCGCCATCGAAATTTCGTGAAAAAGTTGACGCGTGCCTTTTATATTCATATCATGTTTAGCACACTCTAAAAATGGTCGAAAGGTTGATTTTATGCAAAAAGGTTAAAAAAATTGGCACTGTTTTACGTGACCAAAATTTCGTGAAAACTTTAACATATGCCTTTTACGGTTATATCATGTTTATCGCACTCTAAAATGATCAATGGTCGATTTTAAGGACATCGTTGAAAATACTCGGATGGATTTCCGCTATCAAAATTTCGTGAAAACTTTGACGCATGCCTTTTATGTTCATATTATGTTTAGCACACTCTAAAATAGTCCAAAGGTCAATATTAAAGCCAACGTTGAAAAAACTAGCATGGATTTTCGCTATTAAAATTTCGTAAAAAGATTGACACATGCTTTTTATGGTCATATCATGTTTATCACACTCTAAAATGTTCCAAAGGTCGATTTTATGACCAACGTTGAAAAAACCCGCATTGATTTCCTCTATCTAAATTTCGTGAAAACTTTGACGCATACCTTTTATATCATATCATATTTAGCATACTCTTAAAATGGTCCTAAGCTCGATTTTAGGCAAAAAGGTGAAAAAACTAGCACCGTTTTCCGGGATTAAAATTTTGTGAAAACTTTGACTTATGACTTTAATGGAATATCATGTTTATCGCACTCTAAAATGGTCCAAAGGTCGATTTTAAGGCAAACGTTGAAAAAATTCGTATGGATTTCGTCTATCGAAATTTCGTGGAAACTTTGACACATGCCTTTTATGTTCATATCATGTTTAGAAATCTCTAAAATGTTCCAAAGGTCGATTTTAAGGTCAACGTTGAAAATACTTGCATGGATTTCAGCGATCAAAATTTCGTGAAAACTTTGACGCATGCCTTTAATTGTCTATCATGTTTATCATACTCTAAAATTGTCCAAAGGTCTATTTTCAGGCCAACGTTGAAAATACTCGCATGGATTTCCGTTATTGAAATTTTAGTGAAAATTTTGACCCTTTCCTTTTATGTTCACATCATGTTTAGCACACTCTAAAATCGCCCAAAGGTCGATTTTAAGGTCAACGTTGAAAAAATTAGCATTAATTTCTGTGATCAAAATTTCGTGAAAACTTTGACGCCGGTGTTTTATGGTCATATCATGTTTAGCCCACTCCAAATTTGTCCAAAGGTCGAATGTAAGGCCAACGTTGAAAAAACTTGCATGGACTTTCTCACGATCAAAATTTCGTGAAAACTTTGACGCATGCCTTTTATGGTCATATTGTGTTTAGCACACTTTAAAATTGTCCAAAGGTCGATTTTTAAGCTTAAGTTGAAAACACTCGTATGGTTTTCAGCTATCGAAATTTCGTGAAAACTTTAACACATGCCTTTAATTTTCATATCATGTTTAGCACACTCTAAAATTGTCCAAAGGTTCATTTTAAGGCCAACGTTTAAAAAACTCGCATTTATTTCAACTATCGAAATTTCGTGAAAACTTTGATGCTTGCCTTTTATAGTCATATCATGTTTATCGCACTCTAAAATACTCCAATGTTCGATTTTAAGGCCAACGTTGAAAAAACTCGCATTTATTTCCGCTATCGAAATTTCGTGAAAACTTTGACGCTTGCCTTTATGTTCACATCATGTTTAACACACTCTAAAATGGTCCAAAGATCGATTTTAAGGCCATCGTTGAAAAAACTCGTATGGATTTCCAAGATCAAAATTTCGTGAAAACTTTGACGCATGCCTTTTATGGTCATATCTGTTTATCATATTCTAACATGGTCCAAAGGTCGATTTTAAGGCCAACGTTGAAAAAACTCGCATTGATTTCCGCTATCGAAATTTCATGAAAACTTTGACGCATGCCTTTTATGTTCATATCGTGTTTAGCACACTCTTAAAATTGTCCAAAGGACGATTTTAAGGCCATCGTTGAAAATACTCTCATGGATTTCCGCTATCAAAATTTCGTGAAATCTTTGACGCTTGCCTTTTATTTTCAAATCATGTTTAGCACACTCTAAAATGGTCCAAATGTCGATTTTAAAGCCAACGTTGAAAAAACTCGCATGGATTTCCACGATCAAAATTTCGTGAAAACTTTGACGCATGCCTTTATGGTCATATCTGTTTATCACACTCTAAAATGGTCCAAAGGTTGATTTTAAGGCCATCGTTGAAAAAACTCGCATTAATTTCCGCTGTCGAAATTTCTTGAAAAATTTGACGCATACCTTTTATATATTCATATCATGTTTTAGCACACTCTAAAAATGATCCAAATGTCGATTTTAGGCAAAAAGGTGAAAAAACTAGTACTGTTTTCCGCGATCAAATCTCGGATGGATTTCCGCTATCGAAATTTCGTGAAAACATTGACACATACCTTTTATGTTCACATCATGTTTAGGACACTGTAAAATGGTCCAAAGTTTGATTTTAAGTCCAACGTTGAAAAAATCGAATGGATTCCCGCGATCAAAATTTTGTTAAAACTTTGACGCATGCCTTTTATGGTCATATCATGTTTATCGCACTCTAAAATGGTCAAAGGTCGATTTTAAGACCAAAGTTGAAATTACTCGCATGGATTTTCGCTATCGAAATTTCGTGAAAAAATTGACACATGCCTTTTATGTTCATATCATTTTTAGCGCACTCTAAAATGGTCCAAAAGTCGATTTTAAGGCCAACTTTGAAAAAACTCGCAAGGATTTCCGCGATCAAAGTTTCGTGAAAACTTTGACGCATGCCTTTTATATTCATATCATGTTTATCACACTCTAATATGGTCCAAAGGTCGATTTTAAGGCCAACGACGAAAAATCACTCATGGATTTCTGCTATCGTAATTTCGTGAAAACCATGACGCATGCCTTTTATGCTCATATCAGGTTTAGCACACTCTAAAATGGTCCAAATGTCGATTTTAGGAATTAAGGTTAAAAAACGAGCGTCGTTTTCCGCGATCAAAAATTCGTGAAAACTTTGACGCATGCATTTTATGGTCATATCATGTCTATCGCACTCTAAAATGGTACGATGGTCGATTTTCAGGCCAAAGTTGAAAATACCCGCATTGATTTCCACGATCAAAATTTCGTGAAAACTTTGACGCATGTCTTTTATGGTCATATCGTTTTTCGCACTCTAAAATGGTCCAAAGGACGACTTTAAGTCCAACGTTGAAAAAACTCTCATTGATTTCCACTATCGAAATTTCGTGAAAATATTGACGAATACCTTTTATATTCATATCATGTTTAGCACACTCCTAAATGGTCCAATGGTCGATTTTAGGCAAAAAGGTGAAAAACTAACACCGTTTTCCGCGATCAAAATTTCATGAATACTTTGACGTATACCTTTTATGGTCATATCATGTTTATCGCACTCTTAAATCGTCCAAAGGCCGATTTTGAGGCGAACGTTGAAAAAACACGCATTGATTTCTACGATCAAAATTTCTTGAATACTTTTAACCGTGCCTTTTATTGTCCTATCATGTTTATCACACTCTAAAATGGTCCATAGGTCGATTTTAAGGCCAACGTTGAAAAAACTCGCATTTATTTCCGCTATAGCAATTTCTTGAAAACTTTGACGCCTTTTATATTCATATCATGTTTAGCACACTCTAAAATGGTTCAAATGTCGATTTTAGGCAAAAAGGTGAAAAAACTAGCACCGTTTTCCACGATCAAAATTTTGTGAAAACTTTGACGTATGCCTTTTATGGTCATATCATGTTTATGGCACTCTCAAATGGTCGAATGGTCGATTTTAAAGCCAACGATGAAAAAACTCGCATTGATTACCGCTATCGAAATTTCGTGAAAACTTTGAAGCTTGCCTTTTATGTTCATCATGTTTATAGCACACTCTAAAATGGTTCACAGGTCGATTTTATGCAAAGAGGTGTAAAACTAGCACCGTTTTCCATGATCAAAATTTCGTGAAAACTTTGACGTATACCTATTATTGTCATATCAAGTTTATCGCACTCTAAAATGGTTCTTAGGTCGATTTTAATGCCAATATTGAAAATACTCGCATGGATTTCCGGTATCGTAATTTCGTGAAAACTTTGATGCATGCCTTTTATGTTCATATCATGTTTAGCCCACTCTAAAATTGTCCTTAGGTCGATTTTAAGGCCAACGTTGAAAAGACTCACATGGATTTCCGTGATCAAAATTTCGTGAAAACTTTGACGCAAGTCTTTTTTGGTCATATCGTGTTTATCATACTCTAAACTTGTCCAAAGGTCGATTTTAAGGCCAACGTTGAAAAAACTCGCATTGATTTCCGCAATAGAAATTTCTTGTAAACTATGACGCATGCCTTTTATTTTCATATCATGTTTAGCACACTTTAAAATAGTCCAAAGGATAATTTTAAGCAAAAAGGTGAAAAAACTAGCACCGTTTTCTACGATCAAAATTTCGTTATCATATTATGTTTATCGCTCTCTAAAATGGGCCAAAGGTCGATTTTAAGGCTAACGTTTAAAATACTCGCATGGATTTCCGCTATAGAAATTTCGTGTAAACTTTGACGCATGCCTTTTATGTTCATATCATATTTAGCACACTCTAAAATTGTCCAAAGGTCGATTTTTAAGGCCAACGTTGAAAAAACTAGCATGGATTTCCGCTATCAAAATTTCGTGAAAACTTTGACGCATGCATTTTATGGTCATATCATGTTTATCTCACTCTAAAATGGTCCAAAGGTCAATTTTAGGAAAACAGGTGAAAAAACTAGCATCGTTTTCCGTGATCAAAATTTCATGAAAACTTTGACGCATGCCTTTAATGGTCATATCATGTTTATCGCACTCTAAAATGGTCCAAGGTAGATTTAAAAGCGAAAGATTAAAATACTCGCATTGATTTTCGCGATCAAAACTTCATGAAAACTTTGACGTATGCATTTTATGGTCATGTCATGTTTATCACACTCTAAAATGGTCCAAATGTCGATTTTAAGGCCAACGTTGAAAAAACTCACATGGATTTCCGCTATCGAAATTTCGTGAAAACTTTAATGCATGCCTTTTATATTCATATCATGTTTAGCACACTCTAAAATGGTCCAAAACTCGATTTTAGGAAAAAAGGTTAAAAAACTCGCATCACTTTCGCGATCAAAATTTGGTGGAAACTTTTATTCATACCTTTTATGTTCAAATCATGTTTATAGCTCTCTAAAATGATCCCAAGGTTGATTTTAAGACCAAAGATGAAAATACTCACATTGATTTCCGAGATCAAAATTTCGTGAAAACTTTTACACATGCTTTTTATGGTCATATCATGTTTATCGCACTCTAAAATGGGTCAAAGGTCAATTTTAAATCCAACGTTGAAAAAACACGCATTGATTTCTGCTATCGAACTTTCTTGAAAACTTTGACACATGCCTTTTATGTTCATATCATGTTTAGCACATTCTAAAATGTTCCAAAGGTCGATTTTAAGGCCAACGTCGAAAAAACTAGCATGGATTTCCGCTATCAAAATTTCGTGAAATTTTTTACGCATGCCTTTTATCTTCATATCATGTTTAGCACACTCTAAAATGGTCCAAAGGTCTATTTTAGGAAAAAGGGATAAAAAACTAGCATCGTTTTCCGTGATCAAAATTTCGTGAAAACTTTGACGCATTCCTTATATGGTCATATCAGGTTTATCGCACTCTAAAATGGTCCAAAGGTCGATTTTAAGGCCAATTTTGAAAATACTCGCATAGGTTTTCACGATCAAAATTTCATGAAAATTTTGACGCATGCCTTTTATGGTCATATCATGTTTATGGCACTCTAAACTGGTTGGTCCAAAGGTCGATTTTAAGGCTAATGTTGAAAAAACTCACATTGATTTCCACTATCGAAATTTCGTGAAAACTTTGACGCATGCCTTTTATATTCATATCTTGTTTAGCACCCTTTAAAATTGTCCAAATGTCGATTTTAGCCAAAAAGGTGAAAACAGTAGCAACGTTTTCAGCGGTCAAAATTTCGTGAAAACTTTGACGCATGACTTTTATGGTCATATCATGTTTATCTCACTCTAAAATTGTTCAAAGGTCAATTTTAAAGCCAACGTTCAAAAAACACGCATTGATTTCCGCTATCGAAATTTCTTGAAAACTTTGACGCATGCCTTTTATGTTCATATCATATCATTTTTGGCACACTCTAAAATGGTCTAAATGTCGATTTTAAGGCCAACGTCTAAAAAACTAGCACGGATTTCCGTTATCAAAATTTTGTGAAAACTTTGATGCATGCCCTTTTATGTTCATATCATGTTTAGCACACTCTAAAATGGTCCAAAGGTCTATTTTAAGAAAAATGGTTAAAAAAACTAGCACCGTTTTCCACGATCAAAATTTCGTGAAAACTTTGATGCATGCCTTATATGGTCATATCAAGTTTATCGCACTCTGAAATGGTCCAAAGGTCGATTTTAAGGCCAACGTTGAAAATACTAGCATTGATTTCCGAGACCAAAATTTCGTGAAAACTTTGACGCATGCCTTTTACAGTCATATCATGTTTATCGCACTGTTAAATGGTCCAAAGGAAGATATTAAGAAAAAAGGTGTAAAAACTAACACCGTTTTCCGCGATCAAAATTTCGTGAAAATTTTAATGTATGCCTTTTATTGTCATATCATGTTTATCGCACTCTAAAATGGTCAAAAGGTCGATTTTAAGGCCAAAGTTTAAAATAATCGCATGGATTTCCGCTATCGAAATTTCGTGAAAACTTTAACGCATGCCCTTTATATTCATATCATGTTTAACAAACTCTAAAATGGTCAAAAGATCGACCTTAAGGCCAACGATGTAAAAACTAGCTTGGATTTCCACGATTAAACTTTCGTGAAAACTTTGACGAATGTCTTTTATGGTCATGTTGTATTTATCATAGTCTAAAATGGTCCAAAGTTAGATTTTAGGAAAACAGGTGAAAAAACTAGCATCGTTTTCCGCGATGAAAATTTCTTGAAAACTTTGACGCATGCCTTTAATGGTCATATCATGTTTATCGCACTCTAAAATGGTCAAAATGTCGATTTAAAGGCCTAAGTTGAAAATACTCGTATTGATTTCCGCAATCAAAACTTCGTGAAAATTTGACGTATGCCTTTTATGGTCATGTCATGTTTATCGCACTCTAAAATGGTCCAAATGACAATTTTAAGGCCCACATTGAAAAAACTTGCATGGATTTCCACTATAGAAATTTCGTGAAAACTTTGACGCATGCCTTTTATATTCATATCATGTTTAGCACACTCTAAAATGGGTCAAAAATCGATTTTAGGCAAAAAGGTTAAAAAAATTCGCATCGTTTTATGCGATCAAACTTTGGTGAAAATTTTGATGCGTGCTTTTTATGATCATATCATGTTTATCGCACTATAAAATGGTTCCAAGGTCGATTTTAAGGCCAAAGTTGAAAATACTCGCATTGATTTCCGAGGTCAAAATTTCATGAAAACTCTGACGCATGCCTTTTATGGTCATATTATGTTTATCGCACTCGAAAATGGTCCAAAGATCGATTTTAACTATCAAAATTTTTTGAGAACTTTGACTCAAGCCTTTTATGTTTATATCATGTTTAGCACACTTTAAAATAGTCCAATGGTTGATTTTAGGCAAAAAGTTGAAAAAACTAGCACCATTTTCCACGATCAAAATTCCGTTGTCATATCATGTTTATCGCACTCTAAAATGGTCCAAAGTTCGATTTTAAGGCCAACATTGAAAATACTCGCATGGATCTCTGCTATTGAAATTTTGTGTAAACTTTGACGCATGCCTTTCATGTTCATATCACGTTTAGCACACTCTAAAATTGTCCAAAGGTGGATTTTAAGGCCAATGACGAAAAAACCTGCATGGATTTCCGTGATCAAAATTTTGTGAAAACATTGACGCATGCCTTTTATTTTCATATCATGTTTATTACACTCTAAAATGGTCTAAAGGTCAATTTTAAGGCCAAATATGAAAATACTCGCATGGATTTCCGCTATCGCAATTTAGTGAAAACTTTGACGCATTCCTTTATGTTCATATCATGTTTAGCACACTCTAAAATTGTCCAAAGGTCGATTTTAAGGCCAACGTTGAAAAAACTCGCATGGATTTCCTCTATCGAAATTTCGTGAAAACTTTGATGCATGCCATTTATGTTCATATCATGTTTAGCACACTCTAAAATGGTCCAATGGTCAATATTACGAAAAAAGGTTAAAAAACTAGCATCGTTTTCCGCGATCAAAATTTCGTGAAAACTATTGACGCATGCCTTTTATATTTATATCATTTTTAGCACTCTTTAAAATGGTCCAAAGGTGGATTGTAGGCAAAATGTTGAAAAAACAGGCACCGTTTTACATGATCAAAATTTCGTGAAAACTTTGAAGTAAGCCTTTTATGGTCATATCATGTTTATCGCACTCTAAAATGGTTCAAAGATCGATTTTAAGGCAAACGTTGAAAATACTCGCATGGATTTCCGCTATGGAAATTTCGTGAAAACTTTAATCCATGCCATTTATGTTCATATCATGTTTAGCACACTCTAAAATGGTCAAAAGGTCGATTTTAAGGCCAAAGTTGAAAATACTCGCATGGATTTCCATGATCAAAATTTCGTGAAAAATTTGACGCATGCTTTTTATGGTCATATCATGTTTATCACACTCTAAAATGATCCAAAAGTCGATTTTAAGGCCAACGTTGAAAAAACTCGCATTGATTTCCGCTATCGAAATTTCATGAAAACTTTGATGCATGCCTTTTATGTTCATATCATGTTTAGCGCACTCTAAAATGGTCCAAAGGTTGATTTTAGGAAAAAAGGATAAAAAACTAGCATCGTTTTCTATGATCAAAATTTCGTGAAAACTTTTGACGCATGCCTTTTATATTCATATCGTGTTTAGCACACTTTAAAATGGTTCAAATGTCGATTTTAGGCAAAAAGGTGAAAAAACAAGCACCGTTTTCCACGATCAAAATTTCGCGAAAACTTTGAAGTATTCCTTTTATTGTCATATCATGTTTATCGCATTCTAAAATGGTCCAGAGGTCGATTTTAAGGCCAACATTGAAAAAATTCGCATGGATTTCAGCTATCGAAATTTCGTGAAAACTCTGAAGTATACCTTTTATGGTCATATCATGTTTAGCACACTCTAAAATTGTCCAAAGGTCTATTTTAAGGACAACGTTGAAAAAACACGCATAGATTTCCATGATCAAAATTTCGTGAAAATTTTGACGCAAGCCTTTTATGGTCAAATCATGTTCATCACACTCTAAAATGGTCTAAATGTCGATTTTAAGGCCAAAGTTGAAAGTACTCGCATGAATTTCTTCTATCGAATTTTCGTTAAAACTTTGAGGCATGCCTTTTATGTTCATATCATGTTTAGCAACTCTTAAATCGTCCAAAGGTCAATTTTAAGGTCAACGTTGAAAAAACTCGCATGGATTTCCGCTATCGAAATTTTGTGAAAACTTTGACACATGCCTTTTATGTTCACATCATGTTTAGCACACTCTAAAATGGTCCAAAGGTCGGTTTTAGGAAAAACGGTTTAAAAACTAGCATCGTTTTCCGTGATCCAAATTTCGTTAAAACTTTGACGCTTGTCTTTTATAATCATATCATGTTTAGCACACTCTAAAATGGTCTAATGGTCGATTTTAAGGCCAACGTTGAAAATACTCGCATGGATTTCCACTATCGAAATTTCATTAAAACTTTAACGCATGCCTTTTATGTTCATATCAAGTTTAGCACACTCTAAAATGGTCTAAATGTCAATTTCAAGGCCAACGTTGACAAAACTCGCATGGATTTCCACGATCTAAATTTTGTGAAAAGTTTGACGCATGCTTTTTATGGTCATATCATGTTTATCACACTCTAAAATGGTCTAAATCTCTATTTTAAGGTCAACGTTAAACAAACACACACAGATTTCCGAGATCGAAATTTCATGAAAACTTTGGTTCATGTCGTTTATGTTCATATCATGTTTATCACATTCTAAAATGGTCCGTAGGTTGATTTTAAGCACAAAATTGAAAATACTCAAACCGATTTCTGGGATCGAAATTTCGTGTGAACTTTTACACATGCCTTTTATGGTTATATCATGTTTATTACACTCTAAAATGGTTCAAAGGTCGATTTTAAGCACAAACTTGATAAAACTCCCACCTATTTCTGGGATTGAAATTTCGTGAAATCTTTGAAATATGTCTTTTATTGTCATATTATGTTTATCACACTCTAAAATGGTCCAAAGGTCGATTTCAAGCACAAACTTGAAAAAACTCGCACCGATTTCAGGATCAAAATTTTGTAAAAACTTTGATCCATGCCTTTTGTTGTCATTCCATGTTTATCGCATTCTAAAATAGTTGTGAGCACGGGATTTTGTACCAGCTCGCGCGTTCGATGATGATGGCTTTTTCGGGATTTTATCCTTGAATCACACAATTTTCGAGTATCCTGATGCATCCGAATGGGAATCCTTCTCGTCTCTAAATTCAAAAGGACGTTTTCAATAAAATTATTTAATTAATTAAAAAAAATATAAAATACATGAAAAATACATAAAACATTATAGAAAACTAGATCCGGGGGCTTGCATCGCCAAAGGAGAGTGAGGCAAACCTCATCAAAAGGTTTTGGCGAGGCTGCTTGGCCAAAGCCTTTAGCGAGGGGCCTCGCTAGACTTTTCTTTTGGAGCGAGACCCCTCGCTGGAAAAACTTACCTTTTTTGGATTTTCGGGATTATTTCTATAAATACTGGGGTCTTTTTCGATAATCAAATCCCTAAAAATTTACAGATAAAAATATAACTTTCAGAACTGCTTCCAAGAATTAAGATGAATATTTTTAGACTTCCAACACAATCAATTTTTTTACCTAAACTAAAGGACGAGGAGGATTTTCAACGATCGATCGAATATCTTCGAAGTGGATTCATTCCGTAAGGGTAAACCTCTGAGTTATTAGAACTGCTATTTCCGTGCTTTCGGTGTTCATCTCCTTCTTTTGATTTCACTTCTGAACCTAGGATTCTTACCATTTTTAATATTTTTATTTTATACAAGTGTTGTAATTCTTCTTCATATATTTTTCTTTATTAAAAGGAGATATATGTTAGAACACCCCAAGAAGGGAATAAAACATATTCCTGGATAACAGCCCTCATCAATTTACCATGCGAGCAATTTCTTTAATTAAAATGAGCAACCAACGTGTTAATTAAATGAATTGTTTTATTTAAGTAACAAACACATTATCGCGATTGATTTTCATTTTTTAGGCCACATGGGCCTCACCAAATTCAAAATCGAACATACGTGATATCCCCATGCTAACCTTTTTGGATGCAGGTAGATTAGGATTAGATGTATGTTTAGGATTTTAATTTTCCCTTGGGTATCGCAATTTCAATTTTTTTGGGAAATGTAATTAATAGGTTAGCGGCGGTTCCATCCCCCGATTTTTGGAAGCCTTGTAATTTTTATTTTTCGCATTTATTTTCTGCATTTATTTACTACTTTGTGGATGATTTATTATTCCGCCTTGTAGATGGTTTATTATTTTGCAATACGTGAATCATGCATATAAAGTCTAAAAACGACCTAAGTGCGAATATGCACAGTTAAGAGAATATGATTTTCTGTAGATGTAATATAATGTGATCCAATAAGAAATAAGCAACTTATCCCGAACCCGAATCTCTGTGTCTTAGTGGGCCGTCCCCCAGATGTAAAGCCTCACAAGACTCTAATTCCTGGAAAGAGCTAATCCAGGTGGCGACTCCACACTAAGAGATGGCAGATTTGGGTTTGAACCGATCTAAAATGTTTTTCACCTTTCTCTTTCAACCTTTTTCCGGGGTCCCTGACCCGGTGCCTTTCTTTTTAAAACACCCAGGTGGACCGTGCTCTCATCTCCGCGCGCTCTCGGCCCACAGCTCCGTGTCGCCTGCTTACAGTGGCGACTCTGCTGTGGATTTTTTCTAAAACTTGTTTTTTCAAAGGTTTTAGATTTTGGATAAGTGCTGAAAATTATTGATCACATTATTCCGTTTTCTCTTAATTTTGACATATTCATAATAACGCATTACAGTAGAAGGGATTAGACCATAAGTCTAAGGTACCCCTATTACTGTAAAGCTTTCTCTTGTACTAATATGCCTCCCTGAGAAAAGATAGTACTTGAGCGAGTGGAGCACTTGTTGCCATATCGCATGTACCTCCCTCTTTAGAACCTATTTGGGGAGAGGCTTAAAGTGTATTTTAGTGCAACAAGAACCTTCTACATCAGCAACCCATTTATAAACCCTCATGTAAATAAGCCATAGGCATTTTCCCTGGGGTGTTATCCAAACACGTGATCATGCATTATATTTTCCTGTAGGTGCGCTCCTTAGTATCCTCATGATACTAAGATGAACCAAACTTAGGATAGAGACTAGCAAAAAACCTTATGCATGGGAGTTGTATGGTTGGAAGAAAGATAATGTGTGCTATTTGCTAAGTGTTTATCGCTTTCTGATTCATCATGCATTGTACAAATGTGCCATGCTAACCACGAATCTTAGTGCAGACACTTGAACACACACACTCATATTAAACATGATCTAATGTCATTCATGCTTAAGACTTAGTTGACACTTGAGATCGTATCACCTTAGGATAACATGAAACCAATTAGAATCATGTAGCATCATTCAACCCAAGTCTTAGCACGATGTCCACATGATGTCCGACTACCTAAATCCTTATATGATGTCCACTTGGCATCCGACTTATAGCCCTGCCGGGGTGATTGTACACACCAAATGCCTACATGAGGCAAACATGAACACAAAGGATATCCTAGTTGATGTCTTAACCTAGGTAAAACTTACCCCTGAAACTCTACTTTTCACCCAAAATACTCAAGCATCACTACATACCTTTTGTGATGATGTCCACTGACATCCAAGACCTTGCCCCAATGGGGCAAAAGAACCAAAACATTCATCTATATGATGCATATGGTAGTTATTTCCATACATTTTTTTATCACTTTTCATTAGGGTATGTCACACTAGTCACCAGAACACCAAGAGAACTAACTTTAGTTCTCGAACCTTTGACTTATCACCACACAGGAAATTAGGTCACTTCATTTCACATTGTCCCTAGGATAGAGTATGAATCTCAAAACTAATGGACCTTCATTTATTGCATAGACTAACGATTCTGCTCTTTTTGTGAGTGATTTCTATCTCGCATCATGGCACGCTAACCTTTTTTCCATAACCATAACATTAAACATCTCATGCATCAATCATGGACCATAATTTTACATGCATTCCGTAACAATCTCTGTGTGTATTTCAGCTAGGAAAAAGCCGATTTACCAGAAGGCTTGGAACAGGGCTTCTCGCTGGTTAATCCGCATTTCCCCAACCACTGCTCACCTAGAAGGAGTTTCGTACATCGACTCTAGCTAGGATTCAAAACAAAACACTCTGCGTAGCTTTCATAACATGGCTCATCAACAAGAAGAGAATGTGACCAGTGAGCAGGCTCTCAGGGCAAGACAGAACCCACAAGCCAACCAATCGTCGGTGAGCACCGAGATTGCTACTACAATGAATGCCTTCGTAAATAGTGACCAGTTTTTGTCAATCCTCAATTGCCACACTAGAACTGGGTATCCCGAGCAGAGGGCAAATGATGTAGTGCTAAATGTCGGTGGCACAATCTTACTGGGGGGACCATCATCTTTCGCTGCTGTATTTCCAAATTCTGCAACAGTCACCCCTAACTTCTATTAGTTCGGATATGGGCAGGGCCAGCCGCAGATAGTGTACGAGCTACAAGTGGGTGGCCAATTCTTCCCAGGGCAGCCGGGACTTGCTTCATTTACACCAAGGGTAGCAGGACCTTCAGAAATCAGGCCCTCTTCTAATTACATTCCCTTTATTCAAGGGGTGGCTCAGCCCACAATACCCAGCTGGGGCGGACCTTCTCAGACATTTTAGGGTCAAGGGCAGTACTACCCGAGCTCGTAGTATGGGGGCTTCTTAGAGACCCTAAACAGTCTCCTCAAACAGCTTGGAATGGCTGAACTCTAGAGATAATTCTTAGCCACTCATATACAGGGGCAGAGGGCTGCAATCCCAATGCAGCCTATAGTTGGGGATGAGGATACTTTGCCACTGACCTTTGCTATGCCCTAGTTCAAAAAGTACACGGGTAATATAGATCCGCACGCGCATATCGTGCATTATCAGAACGTGATGAGGGATTTAAGGATCAGTGACCGTATGATGGCCAAATTATTCATCGTCACGTTGGGAAGCCCCGTTAATGAATGGTATAGTCATTTGTTGATAGACATAGCCTATGACTAGGGACGTCTATCCCAGGCAATGGTGGATCACTATGGGTTCAATACTTTGTTAATCACTATGATGTAGAATCTAGAGGCAGTGAAGTAAAAATCGGGTGAAAGTTTCAAGCCCTATTTTGAGAGATGGATGGCTATGCAAGTGCACTTACAGTCTCGCCTATCTTTGCCAGAAATGATCGTAAAGCTCTTAGATGGTGCACTACCATCTTACCGGAAGAGGCTGGGGTCTGAGACTTTCCATAGTTATCAAGAAGTTTTCGTGCGGGCTAAGAAGATAGAACGCTATGATGCCATGGAGGCGGAAATGGGGCAATAGGTTGCTAAGCCCTATTACAGGAAGAATGATTCCAACTCGGTGTAGGTGAAGGCGAAGCAACCAGCAATACAATTGGTGAAGGAAGAAAAGGTAGCTGCTGTTAGGTTGCCAAAGGAAAAATATTATGGCATCTCGCCATATGCTGCTAATTTGGGATTTTTGTTCACCAAGCTGCGTGAACTTAATCAGTTGGAAAACTTGAAGAAGCATGTCCCTCCCAGGCCGGAAGAGAAGAACAATTACTACCATTATCATGTGGCTGTGGGACACCGCATAAATAATTACAAGGAGCTACTGAAAGCTATTCAGATACTGGTGGCTGATAAGGTCATCGATGAGCCTACGCTCAAGCCTAGCATGAAGAACAACCCTTTGCCAAATTTTGAGGTGAGGGTAGGAATGATTAACTCAGGGTTAGAAGAGCGGAAGGTCCTGAGCTGCCTGTTTGAAGGCTTGGAGAATTTATGATGATGGTTGGGTCGGGAAGCGATCCTATTCGAGTTTTGAAGATGATGGAGGAAGAGTTGAACCGTCGAGGGTGCGGGGGTAAGATTACAGTTATTGAGGTCAAATTTTCTAGGATGCCGGTATTTACCGGCCTGAAACCTACGTCTCTTATTGTAGGGAGAGAACAGTCAGGAGAAGCATCAGCCGGTAAAGGAGAGGAGTATGTGATGGCAATTGAATCGGTGATGGAATTAGACGATGTGATGGAGATGCTTGAATCTGAGTTAAGCAATCGAGTGATTAGAGAATGGGAAGAAGTCCCGAGGGCTAGTTTTAGCTTAGCCTGTATATCAGTTTTTAACGGGAATGACTCACCGTCTTCCCACTTGTCCTAGTTTTATATCCTGTTTCGTGCACAAGGCCTCTCTCAAAATATGATAGCTACACTATTTCCGTGCTCACTAGTAGGAGTAGCAAGTTAGTGGTATGAAATGCAATTGGTTGAGACCAAGAGTAAATGGAACTACATCTCTGCAGAGTTCTATACGTTGTTCGTATTTTTAGAACCTTCGAAATAAAACATGCAACATTTGCTCGCTTGTGTACAAAGGGAAGGAGAATCGCTCACCGGCTATGTAAAGCGGTGGATGTTTCTCTATCTAGTGCTGGCACCAAGACCATCTGAGCCTTATGTAGTACAATTGATAATAGGTGGATCTCGAGATTGGTATCGCTATCATTTTTCAAGGCTGGCAGTCCTAGATTTTGATGAGTTATCTTTTCACGCTCATCATCTCGACAAGGAGATAATGATTGGGCACTGTAATGTCCATGCAGTAGGATCAGGGATACCCACTGATTCCGTGTTAGCAATGCTATCTCGATCTAACCCGGTGGTGAATGCAGTGGCTGATGAAGATGAAGGCACCAAGGATGATCCTTTAGCAGAAGTGTTCTTAATAGAGGGAGGTGAACCACGGAGGGACGCAATGAAGTTGGAATCTGGGAAAGCACCAACAAGGGTGCCCATTGATCTTGATGCATATGTCCCTAAGTCAAGAAGGAAAAGGAAACCTGAAGAAGGAACCTCGGCTGAGGGAGAGACCATTTTTGGTGGGAAGAAGCCCATAATCTTGGATTCTTACAAGTTGAAGGGGTGACGTAGCCAAGCGGAGGATGGATACGACCAGTACTCTTGGGTCAATTCCAGGGAAACAAAAGTGATGGATAATGGAGTACTAAGGGTTACTCGGAGTGGTAGAGTTTTCAGAAGGGATGAGACTGTACAGCTCAATGACTCTAGGCCGGAGGAAATAGCAAGGGAACAGCCCGAGCCACCTCTACCCCCAAAGGTGGATGAAGACATGCTATACATAGACCCTTTGGTAAATTAGTTGAAGGGAACTCAGGCCAAATACAGCATCTGGAGGTTGCTTGAGACTTCACAAAAGCATAGGATGGGTTTAGTCAAGAGGTTGATGGAAATGCCTACCACGCCTACAACCTCAGTAATCTAAATGTGCGCTGCCATCGGGGAAGGAATTGCTCCCCCTCAAATGCCATCCATAAATTTTGATCAATCGGAGCTACCGCAGGAACTTGGACTGCATAATCGGGCCTTGTTTATTAGGGTTCGAATTTTCGATCACACAATACCATGTGCAATGGTAGATGATGGCTCAGCTCTCAATCTATATCCTCTTAAGGTCCTACCTCACCTAGGGCTAAGGGAGGATATGCTCAGCAAATTTGACATAATAATTCAAGGCTACGATGATTCAAAGAGGGGTGTAGTAGGCAGTTTTGAAGCAAAGGTCACCATTGGAGGAGTGACCTCCAATGTGAAGTTCACCATGCTAGATATTCCAGTAACTTATTCGTTACTTCTAGGCAGGCCGTGGATCCATGCAATAGGGGCAGTCCCTCCTACTTTACACTAGAAGGTAAAACTTATTCATAAAGGAAAGCCGGTGATGATCGAGGCTGATGTGGAATCAATGATGGCGGCTGCCGCATTTGAGGAGAGAACAATGCAAGGGCTAAGGGTGGTAATGGTGGCTGAAGAAAAGAAGAAGGGGCACGGAACTCCAAAGGGATATCGCTTCTTCCCTAGGAGCCTAAGAACTCAAATGAAGAAGCAAGGTTTTATCCCTGGAAAAGGCTTGGGGAAATATCATCAAGGGATTATCAAGGCCATTAACCCTATTTTTATCACACCTAGATTGGGTTTGGGTTTCTCCTTAGCATGAAAATGTACAATCACAAACGGCCCATGTTTTGTAACATGGTAAGTGTCTATGAGGCGGAAGGCACTAAGGCATACCTGGGAGAGCCGGAACCGACAATCCTGAATGGGGAGGAAGTCAAAGGACTCGAAATATTCAATGATGTGTTTGACTTCACAACCGGCCAGCAGATAGTGTCCCTTGTTGATGCTGAACTAGAAGAGAAACCGACCCTGGCAATAACCCTGACTGAGGAATATGAAAAAGGTGGAATACTAGAAGATGTGATAGTAGCTTTCACCAAGGTTGTTAACAAGCTGATGAAGAAAGGTGATGCGGGAGACCAAGATCTGCCAAGCACTATCAAGCTCCTCATCAAAAAGTTGATGCAGACCACTCTTGAGGTAGAACCTACCACTGACGCACCTGCTGCTGCAACAACTGAAGCTTCTGCACCTGTGGAGGAGGAAATTGATGATGTAATAATGAATATTTCTGATGTTTTTAGAAATTTTGCCTACGAGGCTCATTCAATGAAGTACGATAATTTTGCTTACTTGTTTGATGTTCTGCCTGATGGCACCATGCATTCATATGATCATACGCATAACGTCTTTAACACTCATGACACATCATTAAATGAAATTAACTTGGGTATAAATGAGTCACAAAAAATGGTGACAATTTCCAATGATTTAACTCCTGAAGAAAAAAGAGAGATCACAAATGTACTTAAACATCATGTGGCAGCATTTGCTTGGTCATATGAGGACATGCTTGGAGTGGACAGATAGATCATGGAACACCGTATCCTGATCGACCCTCGAATCAAGCTGGTAAAATAGAAACTACGTCATTTAAGGCCGGAATGGGCAGAAAAGGTCAAGGCTGAACTAGCAAAGCAGATTGAACCTAAATTCTTAGAAGTGGTTGAATACCCGATGTGGCTAGCCAACATTGTCCTAGTGGTAAAGAAGGATGGCAAGTTTAGAGTCTACGTGGATTTCAGCGATCTTGATAAAGCCTCCCAAAAGATGATTTTCCTCTACCCCACATCGATGTACTGGTCGACAGTGTAGCAAGGGCAGCTATGTGTTCCTTCATGGATGGCTTCTTAGGCTATAACCAGAAACTAATGGCAATAACCGATAAGATCAAGATAGCATTCATCACTGAATGGGGCGTATATTGCTATAAGGTAATACCATTTGGTTTGAAAAATGCTGGTGCAACATATCAGCAGGCCGTCACAGCCCTCCTACATAATATGATCCACAAGGAGGTGGAAGTTTATGTGGATGACATGCTTGTGAAGTCCAACACCAGAGAGGAACATCTAGCTATCCTAGATAAGTTTCTCACTAGAATCGAGAAATACAATCTCCTCTTGAACCCGAAAAAGTGCATATTTGGGGTTACATTACGGATACTCTTGGGGCATATAGTCAGCCAAAAAGGAATTGAGATGGATCTTGATAAAAGCAAAGCCATCAGGGATATGCCCGTGCCAAAAACTGAGAAAGAAGTCCGGTCTTTCCTAGGTTCTCTACAATATGTAAGCATATTTATTACCTGACTCACTACCATCTACGAGCCAATTTTCAAATTACTACGAAAGGACCAACCAATAGTTTGGAACGACCAGTTCCAGGTAGTATTTGACAAAATCAAACAATACTTGTTAAGCCCACCCATCCTCCGCCCACCAGAACCTGGAAAGCCCTTGATCCTATACCTAGCAATTGAGGAGTCATCGGTTGGAGCCATGCTGGTGCAAGAACACGAAGATAGAAGCGAACATGCAGTGTACTACTTGAGCAAGAAATTACTCGAGTATGAGTCAAGCTACACCTTGGTGGGGAAAATCTACACAACGATGGTTTGGTTAACAAAGAAACTATGACATTACTTCAAATCTTATCATATAAAAGCCATTGCAAAGATAGACCTGATGAAGTACTTATGCCAGTCGCCAACACTAGCTGGAAAACTCTCACGATGGTTATTGCTACTATTTGAATTCGTCATTGAATATGTGATAAAAAAAGTCATTAAGGGATGAGCAGTAGTTGAATTTTTGGCAAATTAACCCCTGGACTCTGATTACTTTGAAAATCTAGAATTTCCAGATGAGCAACTAGCATTGATAGAGGACACCAGTGCAGAGTGGAAAATGTTATTCGACGGTGCAATGAACAGAAACGGAGCTAGCCTAGGTGTTGTATTGATAACACCACAAAATGAAATTATACCCCTTTCTAAACAATTGGAATTCCCAGTAATAAATAATGGGGTGGAATATGAGGCTTCCCTATTTGGGTTAGAGGCACTTCAAAAAGCACGGGCAAGAGAAGTATCGGTGGTAGGAGACTCAACTCTAGTTATTAAACAAGTCACTGGCGATTGGGAAAGAAGAGAAGAATCACTCCATCCTTACGTGGAAGCAGTATGGAAAATCTCACAAAAATTTTCCAAATGCATCTTCAAACACGTGCCTAGGGATGAAAACCAAATGGTAGATGCACTCACTACACTAGCATCAATGTGGGAAGGACCTAGAACTCACTCAATCAAGCCTATTGTACTATAAACGGCCAAAGAACCCTTCCACCGTCACCTAGTGGAAACAGAGGATCAACAAGCTATCGAGAATTGGTCCTTCGACATCGTCAAATTTTTACAGACCGAGGAATACCCAGAACGTTCAACAGACTCTGAAAGAACTTCATTACGGTGGTTAGAGACTCAATTTCATCTAGTAGAAGGGGACCTGTTCAAAAGAACATCAGAAGGAATGATGTTGCGATGTCCCATAGAATAGGAGGCACTGTTGGTAATGAGACAAATACACGCGGGAGATTGTGATCAACACATGAATGGGATAGCACTGGCTAAGAAAATGCAATGCTAGGGATATTATTGGACAACAATGGTCACAGACTCGGAAGTATGAAAGTGCCACGAGTGTCAGATTTATGGTGACATCAGTCATCTACCCCCATCCGAACTTCATAACTTATCTACTCCTTGGCCATTCTCAGCGTGGGGCATCGACATTATTGGCGAGATTTGGCCAAACTCGACTAATGGACATCGATTCATTATAGTAGCGGTCGACTACTTTTCAAAATGGGTGGAAGCCGAATCTTACACCAACATCACCGCTAAGAAGATTACCAAGTTCATAGAGGAGTCAGAATGGGTAAAGGCCAGGTTTGAACAGTTGAACAGGTTTGAATAGTTCTTAGAAAAGCATATATTTAGAGGAGTCAAAATGGCAAAGGCCAGGTTTGAACAATTGAACATGTTTGACGAACAGCAGATAAAGGCACTGGATCATTTGCAGATGTACTAATAACGCATGGCTAGGGCATACAATAGTCGAGTTAGAGCCAGAAGCCAACCGTTAAAGGCAGAAGACTTGGTTCTGAAACAAATGAGACCCTTAAATGAGTATCAATGAGGAAAGTTTTTCCCAAACTGGGAGGGTCCTTATGTCATTAAGAAAATCTTGAGCAAAGGAGCTGCCAAGATCATGGACATGGATGGAAATGAGTTCATCAATCCAATCAATCAAGATAAGCTCAAGCGCTACCACATGTAAAAATAAAAGAAATAAATTTACAAAAGCGGTACACCAAAAAAGAGAGAGAAACTAGTCCGCCAGATGGCACTTGGCTATTTGGGCAACAATTAGGACCATTCTTGTATAAAAGCCAGAAACGTCTGCTAAGTTGAAAACCTGTGAAGGGCGGCTTAGGAAAAAATTAGGACACGATGAGGAATAGAGGGAACGCAAGTTAGAAAACTTGCTCTAGGCTAACTGGCAACAGGACTCAAATCATTGGAAAACTTGTACCCTTTTTAAAGTTGTTAAATGAAATGTGTTATATGCTTCCTCGAAGTATGAGGAAGGGGGTCCAAACCATCTTCATCCCTCTGCCACTCATGAGACACCATCAGCATCGGGGAGAACCTTGATCTCACCAAACCATCCGTGGTAGAATTCATCAGTATCTGTGGTCTCCAGGGTAGTGTAATCTAACATAACAACTCGAGCGCGTACCCAAAGCCTCCGTATAGCATCAGGTGTGTCAGAACCAAAGTCGTGGAAACGGGTTGAACATAGAGACCTAGGAACCCGTTGTTGATGCCTGTACTGCCTACACAGACGAGAAGGGGAATAGGACGTGACGCCAATCTACCCAATCAGCAAAACACCAGAATCATGGACGTCAGTTACCATGAATAGAATCTCCAACCAAGGGTTGAGCCAATGAATCTCAGAAGCTCGGTATGAGCCCAGAATCTTGACCCAAGCACCTTCGCTCAACGAACGATGGTCCTTCCTAGTGAAGCCTCTAGCACCATAATGCGAAAGGAGGTATCGAGCCTTCCCTAAGAGTGGATCAACAGTCAAGCGAAGATTTTCCAACAGCCATACCTACGTTAATCCATTTGCTTAAACAAACAACAAAAATCATGAAAGAAGGAGATAAGGAAAGAGAATTACCTCTAGTAAAGTAAAATGGTCTCCTGCTAAATTCAGATTCACAGAAGCAGCATCTAAGGGGACCAGACTCTCAGCCAAGGCTAAAGCTATAGGAGAAAGGCCTGTGGAGAGTGGGTCAATGACAGACAGCAAGCGGAAAGGCGTAATCTCTCCAACCCCCCAAACAAACTCCATGAGAAGAAGTAGAGTCACCATCAAAGGCCAAGCTAGATGATTGCTGGGTGTATTCTCACACCAGCTAAGGATAGCTTCAACTCGGAAGCCACCAACATCAGGGGGAGCTGACAAAAAGTGCCCGCTAGACTCCAAGTTCCATAAACCCTTCAGCTTATCTTCACCTCCAAATTGGAAAGAAGGAAAGGCGAAGGATAGTCTCGCGGGGGATATTGGCATCGACTCCTTCGGAAAAGGGAGCCCCAGGATAGCATGAAACTCATCAACCAAGGGGCAAAGCTTTAAGTCGGCAAAATGAAAAACATGAGTGGCAGGATCCCAGAACTTCAAAACAGTGTGAATGAAAGCCATCTTTATAGGCTTGGAAGCAAGGTATTGAAGACCCCGCAGACCAAATCTCTCAACCCTTCACCAATCGGGTCCTTGAACGGTGTGGTGAAAGGCCTAAAATGCTCGTTATGGGTCGACATCAGAAAAGAAAAGAGCTAAAGAAAATCCCTCAAGATCGGTGTTGCCTACACAGATTAACCACATATATTAGCATTAACATTCATTCATACATATAGGAAAAAACATTCACAAACAAGCAAGCATATTCATAAAATAAAACACCACATGTGAGGACCCAGCATGCCACAGCTAAAATCCCCTTTCCTTTTCATAAATCATAAGTTTTTTTAAGATTCCACAAAGCAGAGCTATCTAAAATGTCCAGTTCAAAAAAAGAAGAGGAATCTAAAACTAAAGCTAAAAGGGAACTCCTAAGCATGCGCCGCCTACGCGTTATCGCCACCCACTGAATCTCGGGGAAACATGGTGGATATTTCAAAATCCTCAGTACCTAGTCTCCCGGGAGCACCATCCACTGAACCGAACACAGGAGGAGGCTAGGGAGCGTGAAGAAAATCGACGTCCCATTCTGGAGAGAGGAGAGTCCCAACATCTGAGCTATCAATCATGTACATAAAAACATGATATTTCATGCATCGCATATGATAGGTCAAGAAAAATGACATACCCGTGTCATCCCATCCTGTGAAAGCATTAGGTCCCTCAATGCAAAAGCATGTCGGGCCACCTAATCCACCTCCTCATGTACGACTTGCAAAAGGAAAGGAGTGAGTAAACAAACATCAAGACGTCCCCAAAGATCACTGGTGATCTAAAACTCACATGAGTAGTGTTGGAAGGATCATTGGCCAACGTGTGGTAGCTCGGGGGAAGAGGCACCTCCCACGAAGTCCCCATGGAACCCATCAAGTATAAGGTAGAGTTAAGGGGAATCGCAAACCTCCCTTCAACAACTCCCAAGGAAGATGTGCTTGCCCCCTCGACCATAGCATTCAAATCAAGCACTCGAACCCTCTTCCGGGTGAATTCCTACAAAGATAGATAAACAGTAAAAAATAGATCAACATGGATAAAATAATTAACACATTTCATACCTGGCACCCCACACCAGTACCGCTAGCACCCGCACCAGAACCACTATCAACTCTTTGACCCCTAACTCGAACAGAGGATCATGCCTCCTCGGGCTTAGTAAACGGGCAAAGCGAGAGCAGCCTCTCCCGAATAAAGGCCTCGTAGTCACCACGATGTCCTGAGAGCCTCACGCCATGCTCCTCAAAGAGTACCTCTCGCTCCTCGGGATCAGTAGTTACCAAGTGCGCCCAAAATAGTCCGGTGGGAGGCTCAGGTAGAATGCGCCTATTAGAAACTAGCTTAGTCCACCAGAACTGAATACTCTCACTCAGGTACCACTCACGGGTCCTGGGCCCCTCAAGGATAAAACGATGGCGATCCACGTCTTGTCGAATCTCCTTTGCCATATGATAGCTCGGAAGACCCCGCCATGGGTTGCGCTCCACCAGAAAAGAAAGAAAGATAAAGTCAGAATAAATTTAAAAATAAAAAGGCGACCATATCCATAGAAACAAGGTCCATCACCTGCTTAAGAGTCAAACCGCAAAGATGCTGATAGTAGCTAGCAGAATCCAAAACATCCCCCTCGAAAGACGAACAAATCTGGGTCAGGCACGGAGCATCAGCAAATTGTGGGGTGGGAAGGAACTGAAAAAAGAAGGCCCATGCCTACAAAAATAAAGGGGTTAATTAAGATTAATCAATAAAAAAAGACATACACAATTCACAAAGTAAGCAAACAATACCTGAAGAACCATGGGGCAGCAACGCAGTGCCCGTGGCTAGTTAAGGCCACTAACTCTGTCTAAGTCCGCTAGCGGCTCAATCAACCCATAGTTGATCTCGCTATTCAAGACTGGGAAAAATATGACACTCAACAGGGTGGCAAAAAATGACCGAAAGTATAGAGCAACCTCGGCCTTGGAAATAAACTGTCAACCTGTCCAATAGTTAAACAACACGCTATAACTCAATGCCCAGCCTCTGGGGTCAACACCGAGCAGGTCTCTGATGCAACTACAAGTGGTGGGAGCCTTAAAGAACCGCTTGAAAAAGGCATCAAACCATATCACAGTACCAGTCCATGATAGACCAGTGATCGCCATGATATCAAAAGGAGTGATGGTAACCTCCCTGATCGGAAAATGGAAGGTTTGTGAAATGTTGTACCACCTCCGAGTAAGCACAACCAATGTCGCATTCGGCAATAATGTAGGCTGTAAAGATCTCGCCAGAGGACCAAAACCGGTGGCCTCGATGGCCTGAACAAGCTCGGGGTGAGAAGAGGCGTGACGATACCATGCTTGGATAGTGGAATATCACCCGTGGGATGAAGTGTGGGGGACTGCAAACGAAATCAAATAATACGTATTTCGTAATTAAATGCAAGAACGGCGAGAAAAATGCCAAGATAATTTTTCATTTAATTTCTCATAAATAATTTAGATCCAAAACACGTTTGGGTCTCAAACCTTATTTTCAAATCTTTCATCAAAAAAGTCCTAAGATATTCTTAGGTCTAAAACAATTTGGAATCTGAGTCTGATTATCTTTTAGAGAAATATTTATATATATATATATATATATATATATATATATATATATATATATATATATATATGTATGTATGTATATATATATGTATGTATGTATGTATGTATGTATGTATGTATGTATTTATGTATGTATGTATGTATGTATGTGTATATATATATATATATATACACACACACATACATATACATACC
>CATIWQ010035052.1:0-16028 GCA_949673415.1 Euphorbia schlechtendalii
AAAAAAACTGAGTCGGAAACTATTTTAGATTTAAAGCAGACAAGAAGGCAATTGTAAATTTGAAGAAAAACTGACTAGAAAAGAAAACAGGCTCACAATCTTGCAGTACGAATAAAAGGTTTTGATTAAAAAACAAATGAAATCTTCCTAATATGAAGTTTAAACAAGAATAAGTAAATCAACTGAGAATCAGAGATAACACAGAGATTTAAAGGAATCGTAAAAAGCTCAAGATTTGAGAAAAAACTTTTACTGATCGAACAACAAAGAACCCTAGATCATGGATCTAAAGGCTCTGACACCACATGTGATGATTGTAACACAAATATATTCAACAGAAATAGCAAATAAAGCATTCAACATTCAACTCGCAGAAAAATAAAGAACAGTAAGATATTTTTGTGTAGTTCCCTCTAGATTAGTATTTCTACTGATCTACCACGTGAGGTACGTCTGCAGAAGAAGAAAAGAAGCTTTATTAATAGCTCTAAAGGTGCGAAGGGAAAAGTTCACAGTATACAGCCAAAAAAGGAAATGAGAACTTAAAACCCTAGTTAAGAACTAAACATGCAGAGATAACAAACAGAGCCAGAAGAATAATGAAGAAGAGAGAGGAAGCGGCCACACAGAAGAAAAACAAAATGAAAAGCAATAAAACCCTACGACTAATAACGAGCCTTATATACTTCAGCTAAAAGGAAATGGGCTATACAACTCTTTTGACAAACGGGCTTTACACATTTACAGAACAGAAATGGGCTTAGAAAGAAAAAAGGGAAAAAGGGCCACTGCAAAAATCTTCACATAACTCTCCATTTATCCTTTGCTTTCATTTATCCGTAGCAGGGGTAACAGTTATTGTTGTTCCTGGGAGGCAACGTCATCGGAAAACACATATTAATGAGGTTTTTTAAGTGAACGGGTGGGCAACTACCTCTGTGCCCACCCTCAACTCCATCCCTAGGGATGCGAGTCGTGTTCTCACTATTAATCTTGAAGTTCTCACGTGGCCTTGGGACCTTATTGAGCCTTGTTATACCCCTAAACTTATGTTCATCAAACAACTATAGGTTGTCATATATAACTATGAGTGAACTTAGAAAATGACTACTTTTGCAAAAAGGTCATTGACGGGTCATATCTAATCATAGTGTGCCAATTGTAAGAAATTATGGGTTTTTGTAAGTGGCAATGCTAATTTAGAAATTCGCAATGAAAATAGATTTTGATCTAGGTTCATACCTAGCATAACCATTCTAATTTAATGTTTTGCTTATTTCCAAGCTCCTACATTTCTATTGAAATTCATTAGACGAAAGATACTTGTCATTATTCTATCTGTCATCACACATTTCTTGGTTTTGTCAACACTTTTCCCTTGGTCTTCTGAAACACCTAATTATATAAAATTGTGGCGGTGTTCCAAAAAAACCAACCTAGGTGGTCACTTTTTAAAACAAAGATTTTGGATCCACTATATTGTGTCCACTCTTTCATTATTTATAGGGTAAACATAAAAAATATACTATGTGGTTTAACTATTTTGCAAAGTGATCATTGTGAATTTTTTTTAATCAAAATGATACTTATGATTTTAAAAGTTAGAAAAAAAGGGACATAAAAATGAAACCAAATTTGAAATTATGTCATAAATAAATGTAATTTTATCTATTTTAAATTAAAACTTTATAGGCTAATTAATAAAAATACAATACACATCCATAATAAATTTCAGAATTTTTGAAAAGTAAAATTTTTTTTAATTAAAGTGTGATTATAACTTTAAAAAATCATAATAAATTGATTTTTTTTGAAAATTACTCATATTTTAATGTATAACTTTTAAATAATATGGTTAAATTATAGAATTATAAATTGATTAACATTTTGTAACATTAATATTTTTACTGAAAAATAATATTTTCTATTTTTGCTTACTTTTGAAACAAGTATCCTTTTGAAAAAAAATTCTACATTGACTTTCTTTTTTCAAAACAGTCAAACCACATGACATGCATTTGAAGTTTACCCTTATTTATAAGTCGCCTCAAAACTTTATTGAAGATTTTATCTAGCTAGAGCATTTTGAAATTTTATTTGATCATGGTTAGTGGCGGTAGGAGGGAAGGGTGGGGTTGTGTTGAAGCCCATCCTAGTCGCTGGAAAATAGATTTACCCATGTACTTATCGAAGTTGAGCCACTTGAGCCCTAGCTGCCGGATAACGCAAAACATTGAAGGTAGAAGATGAGGGAAGGAAAATGGGGAAAGAATAAAAAAAAGTTAATTCCTAAACTAAAACTACGTAGTTTAATTGTCTTATTTGTCATACCATGCACTAGCATGTACACTAGCACACCACATCTAACTTTATATTTATTCTCGATATATGTTCACTTCGTTTTTCTTTCAAAAATTAAAAGGGAAATACAAGTGAATACCCTTTTTGAGTAAAATATTTTTGTTTTTAATAATTTATTTTTGACATCCTTGTTTAAATTTAGTTTTGGTAAAACTTCAAAAACATGCTTTGTGGTTTGATTGTTTTACAAAAAGGTCCTTGTAGTGGTTTCAAAAGTTAGCAAAAACATGATTTTCAATTTTAAGTTACATCATAAAATAGGGTTTTCTTGTCTATTTTGAGCTGAAATTTTGCAGCATGGTTAATAAAAATATATTACACTTCAGTTATTAATTTAGAAATTTTTCGATAAGTATTAATATTTTTTATATTTAAAATGTGATTGTACCTTTTAAAAATCACAACAAATTAAAATCATGTGTGAAACGGTGAAGTTCTGAGTGAGGAGTTTTTGACATTTAAAGTTAGCAAAAATGTGAGGTTATTTCAAAGAGAGACATTTAGAGGTCATAGTGGAGGCTTTGAAGAAGCAAGGGAATTAAGGTTTTTTTTCCTCTTGAAGTCCTTTATTTTTATTATGTCGTTAAATTTTATTTGTTGGAATTGCCATGGGGGAGTATACAATGGGGCAAAACAATTTTTTATTCGGTCAAGTATTCATAAGTGGAGCCTTCACTTTTTTGTTTTACTAGAAACTAAGTCCACTAAGGTTTCAGACTTGTTGGCGATGAATTTTTGGGGACATAATGATTATTTATTTCATTTGATTTTGGCACATGGTTTTTCAAGGGGGATTCTAGTCTCATGGAATTCATTGTTGCAACAAGGGAGCATATATTTTTCTTCGGAGAGATGGGTGATTTACATATGGTTTCCAAGTTAGTTGATGTTCATTTGATTTGTCTATATGGGTCTACAAGTGGCGTTGGTAGGTCGTAAATGTGGTTGGATATAGCGCAACATGTTTAGGGATTTCAACGAGTGATAGTTTGTGGTGATTTTAATGAAATTTTACATTATTCAGAACACTCAAGTGGGGGTGTTTTTACGAATTCTATGATGGAATTATAAGACTTGGAGGGTGAAGGTGAATTTGACCCTCTATAAAGAGGGCGAGCATTGATAAAATACTTGGAACCCAACACTAAGGGACACTCTTACTATATTGTAATCCCTTAAAAGGGAGACAATTTATTTGAAGTGAAAGGTTATATGGTTCACATGTTACAAGCCGTTGTTAAGTTTGGAGGACTTCCTGGAGAAGATCCCAATACCCATATTTAAGACTTTGTAGCAATGTGTAGTACCTTTAGAACTAGCATAATTGTCTCAAACGATGCTATAATAAAGCCTTTTCACTTCTCTTTGAGGGATAAGGCTAAACAATGGGTGAAGACCTTGCAACCATGCTTTATCACAACCTGAAACGATATGTCAAAGACCTTATTAACGAAATACATCCCACCAAGGAAAGCCTTGAAGTTAAGGAACGAAATTACGAGATTTGTTAAACTCCTAGGAGAATCAATGTTAGAATCTAGGGAGAGGTATAAGGAAATATTGAGGAAAGTTCCATATCATGTTATCCTTGTTTGGATTTAGGTTCAAAATTTCTACAATGGACTCCCCAATATCAACAAAAGTAAAATTAAATCTGTCGCAAATGGAGTCCTTAAAGATTACTCCCAGAGGAGATAATTGAAATGATTGAAAAGATTGCTAACACTGTACCGAAATGGCATTCTGCCCATGAAGTCAGACCAAAAGTTGCTAAATTTGAAGCTGTAAGAGAGCTCTCTGAAAAATTTGATAAACTCTTGACCTTGCTTACTAAGATGAATGTTTCTACAATTACATGCCCATAACCAAACTATTATGAAATACGTGGAGGAAATTACAGAACTGAAGAATGTGACATGGTGCTTACTTAGGAACAATGTGATTATATGCAAGGAAATCAAAGAGGTGGAATCCCTTTTCAAATACCTATGACATTACTTGGAGGAATCATACTAATTTTCCATGGAAGCCTCAACAGCAACAAAATCAATCATCATTCCAACCTTAAAAACCCCCTTTCTAACAACCTAGTCATTTCCAACAACCTTAACAAATTCATCATCAATTCCAACATCAAAACCAACAACACCATAATAATCAAGCATGAATCTCTTCCCAACAACCTAAGAGATCAGAGTTGGATGAAATGAGGGAAATGATGACTCAATACATGAAGGAGAATCAAGACCACATGAAGATTCTAAAAACCCAAATTCATAAACTCACTCAATCAGTTACACCAAAAGGCAAGGGAGCCCTTCCTAGAAACACTGAAACCAACCTAAAGGAGGAGTGCAAAGTAATATCCTTGAAAAGTGGTAAGGTTGAAATTCTTCTAACCCTATAACTGTTGATGTTAGTGAAAATGCAGGATATGTTGAAGGAAAAGCAAAGTTGGAGAAACCAAACAAGACTTTACAAACTCAAGAAGTAGAGAAGATCTTGGAGGAGGTAAATGTTCAAGATTCCATAGAAACTAAGGACAAGCCCTTTGAACCAGAACATAAAGTGGTTTGAAGTATCAATCAAAGATCCCGTTTCCCCAAAGGGCATAGCAGAATGACATGGCTAAACATTTCATTAATTTTTTAGAGGTCTTTAAGAAGTTTCATATAAAGATAAATTTTGTAGATGCCCTCGCTCAAATGCTAATGTATGTTAAATACCTAAAAGAACTCTTGTCAAATAAAATAGAGCGAGAAAACGTGGCCATGGTCCAACTAAACATGGATTGCTCATCAATTTTACAAAGCACAAAGCCTCTACACACCAAGTTGAAAGATCTAGAGAGTTTCTCAATTCTTTGTTCCATTGGGAATCTTGATATTGAAAATGCCTAGTGTGATCTAAGAGCTAGAATTAATTTGATGCCTTACTTTTTTTTACAAAAAGTTAAGCCTAGGAGACCCCCAACCAATTAGGCTTTCAATACAAATTACCAATAGAACCATAGGATACCCTAGGGGAATGGTAGAAGATGTTCTAGTGAAAGTGGGCAAGTTTATTGTTCTTGTTGATTTCATAGTTATGGATATGGATGAACATATGTATGTTTTTATCATATTAGGGAGACCTTTCTTATCCATTGGAAGGGCTTTAATAGATTTCACCAATGGGAAATTAATTTGAAAAATTCATGATGAGGAAGTTGTGCTTAAAATGAATGAAGCTTTGAAATTACCACCTTCTTCTGATGATCAATGCTATTTCATGGATACCATTGATACCCATGTAAATCGTTATTTTTTGCAGGAGTTAAATTTACAAGACCTTGATGATGAAGATGAAATTTTAGATTAGCAAGTTGAGGATGAAATAGGCTGCCAAGCTACAATAGGAACAAGGGTCAACATTGAGCCCCTTGAAGACCTTCCTAATCTCAAACTTCAAACCTTAAAGATATCCAACAAGCCCTTGATCATAAACCTCCCTCTGAACACCTCGAATATGCTTTTTGAACCACTAAAATACCTTCGTGTCATAATATCTTGCAAGCTTTCCCCTAAATAAAAACAAGACCTCCTTGTTATTTTGAAAGCAAACACAGAAGCACTTGCTTAAAAAATTTCAAACATTAAGGGAATCAGCCCCTCCATTTATGTACATAAGATATTGATGGAGAAGGATCACAAACCTCTATCCATCCTAGGAGATTAAACACCAACATGAAAGAAGTGGTCAAGAAAGAGGTGATAAAGCTATTGATGCTGAAATCATCTACCCCATATCAGATAGCATTTGGACAAGTCTAGTCTTAGTAGTTTAGAAAATAGGAGGGATAGCTGTAGTTTAGAGTGAAAAGGGAGATCTTGTTCCAACTAGGACTATTAACTATAGAAAGTTAAATGATGCGACAAGGAAAGATCACTTCCCCATACCATTTATAGATCAAATGCTAGAATGGCTTGTTAGTTACAAATTTTATTAGTTCCTTGATGGTAATTTGTTTACAATCAAATATCCATTCACCCAAATGATAAAGAGAAAACTACATTCACCTACACATATGGAACCTTTGCATATAAAAGAATATCTTTTGGCTTGTGTAATGTTCCAGCTTCCTTTCAAAGATGCATGATAAATATCTTCCATGATATGGTAGAAAGAACTGAAGAGATCTTCATGGATGACTTTTCTATTTATGGAAAGACCTTCGATAATTGCCTTAATAACTTGGAGGAGGTTTTGGTCAGGTGCATTGAGACCAACTTAGTTCTTAATTGCGAAAAGTGCCATTTCATGGTCATTGAAGGAATTGTGCTTGGATATAAGATTTTAGAGAAGGGCTTGGAAATGGACAAGGCCATTATTGACATCATTGAAAATCTAACTCCACCAACATCAGCAAAGGAGGTAAGTGGCTTTCTAGGTCATGTTGACTTCTCAAAAATAGCTCAACCCTTGAAAGCTTTGCTCCACAAGGATGTTGAATTTAGATTTGGAGATGAATGCATTAAAGCTTTTGAGGAAATCATGATTAGATTGATACAAAATGATTTATTACGCAAGAAAGACCTTGAAGGAGGCACAATAGAATTACACCATCACAGAGAAGGAATTTCTGGTAGTAGTTTATGCATTTGACAAATTTAGGTCTTACCTTAGCCTCTTCAAGGTCACTGTCTTTATACACCACGCTGCGTTGAAATACTTATTCACCAAAAAGGATGCAAAACCTCGATCGATTCATAGCCTCCTCTCATTACAAGAATTCGATATGAAGATTAAGGATATAAACGGATGTGAAAATATCACTATAGATCACCTTTCAAGAATTCCTAGATAAGACCTTGATTCAAAAATAATCATCACATAAACCTTCCCAGATGAAAGACTTTATGTGATGAATTTTGCTCCCTAGTATGCTGATATAGCCAATTTTCTTACATGTAATATAATCCCCAAATGTTTGAAATATGCTCAAAAGAAGAATTTCTTTGCTAATGTTAAATATTATTTTTGGGAGGAACCCTTCTTGTTCAAAGTGTGCGCTGATCAGATTATAAGAACGTGTGTAGCATAAGAAAAAGTCCACACGATCTTGCAAATGTGCTATTCTATCAAAGAAAGAGGTCACTTTAGAGCTACAGTGACTAAAACCAAGGTCTTGGAGAGTGGTTTTTATTAGCCTATTATTTTCAAGGATGCTCACCATTTTGTCTCACATTGGAACGAATGTCAAAGAGTAGGGAACATTTTCACTAAGAACTCTATGCCATTAAAAATGTTGTTTTTTGTGAAATATTTGATGTATGATGCATAGACTTCATGGGACCTTTCCTTAGTTCTTATGGAAATATGTACATCCTCTTGACTGTGGACCATGTAAGAAAATGGGTTGAAGCAATTGCATACTCCACAAATGATGTTAAGATAGTGATTAAATTTTTAAAGAAGATCTTCACCAGTTTTGCTTATCCTCATGCTATCATTAGTGACCAAGATATTTGCAATACTCAATTTAAAACACTGCTTTCTAAATATAATGGGTGAATAAAAAGAATACTAGAAAAGACAATTAATAGTTTTAGGAAGGATTGGGAAAATAAATTAGATCATGCTTTATGGGCCTACAGAACTACATAGAAAACCCCAATTATCATGTCACCCTTTAGAATTTTGTATGGGAAAGGATGTCACCTTCCTGTAGAACTTGAATTCAAGGTCTTGTGGGTATTGACCTTTTTAAATTTTGATAGGGAAAAGGTAGGAGAAGCAAGAAAACTCCAGCTCGATGAAATTGAAGAGTTTCAACTTTTAGTTTTGAAAATGCCATGAAATATAAGGAGAACACAAAAGATTGGCATGATAAACGAATTTTGGCAAATTAATATTTTGTGGGATAGAAAGTCTTATTATATAACTCTCATTTGAAGCAGTTTCCAAGAAAACTAAAGTCAAGATGGACAGGTCCCTACACTATTATGAGTGGATGATGTTCGACCCACATGGTCATTGCGAGGTGCCGGCCCCTTGATGAGATGGGGAGTGGGAATTTTGAAAGGAAATCTTTTTGGATTTAATGTTGAGGTGCTCAAAAATGATTTTCAAGCTTAAAAAACTCGAGACCTAAATCTCTAATCTATGTTATAGAGTCGTCACCCGGATAAGCTCTTCCGGGAAAATTTGGTACAGATTAGATCCGTTTACCTAATCCATACCATAGAACAGAGATTCGGGTTCATATGAGCTACTTACTGTGTCATCATTTGAGATAAATTATGCTTATGCTAGAAACCACATTTATAATATTCAAACTAAACTAGATATTTTCGTTTATATTTTAGTTTATCGAACATCCATAAAGCGGTAAGTAAATTACGGAAAGTAAACACGTAGGAAATTTAAATGCACCTAATCTACAAGGGGATTAATTACATCATTGGGATGGGGATTACAAATTGCCTAAATACATCGAAATCTAAGGGATACAGGCACCTAGAATTCATCGATATCTAATAAATATTATATTTGATTTCAAAATTAAAAGTGATACCCGAAGGAAATTCAATCCTAACATTCATCTATCCTAAACTACCTGCATCCACAAAGGTTAGCACAAATACAACACATCACACGTAGTTGCAAATATGTTCGTTTTGATCTTTTATGAGACCCAAGCGATCTAATTTAAAACATCGAGAGATTTGAAATTTCTTTCATGTAAAAAGGGTTCATTTTATACACATAAATTATTTAACCATTTTATTAATGAAAATGTCACATGTGAATATTTGTCGGGTCGGTTATCCGGAACTTTGGTTCCCTTCATCGGGGTTTCCTAATACACTTCACAATAATATCAACGAAACTAAATCTAAGTTCAAATGCATAAATAAAATGGTGTTATCGAACCGATTACGAAAGGGAAATCGTTAAAGTTGGTAAAATAATATCCCAGTAAAGAGGAACCAACTTCAACCATTCGAACACCTTTTGGGCCAGTTTTGGGTTCGTAAAATTCTCAAACATATGTCTTACGTTACTTGAAAACTCAGATTTTATGTCTGAATGGTCACCACTGACCCTCCTAAACATAAAACAAAGTTTGAAAATTTTCCAAACATTCTGCCTATATTCTGTCTGGAATGTAATGCTGTTAACGGCAACAGTGATGCCGTTAACAGCATTACAGAGACAAAACAAACATTTTTTTTTGCAGATTTTTACATTTTCACAATTTCACGTATTAAGCATATATACATGGTATAAACAAGTGAGACACGACTCTAGGAACTCAGAGGTTTACCCCGTAGCCGTAAATCTACCTTGCTAGGTCCACAAAGATCCCCAGAAAGTCCTTGTTTCATTGGTTTGATTTATGAATTTGTCAAAAAAAGAAGAGCAAGGGTTTACTCTTTGAGGAAAGTGAAAACTTCCTGAATGTGAGTCTTAACAAGATGAAGAAGGAGGTAATAATCCTTCTTCTATCAAGTGTAGACTTCAAAAAAGACTTAAAACTTAGAAAATCGATTGAGATTGAACAAAAAGAACAAGAACCCCAAATGAGTGAAGATACTTACTGAGAACACTTATACTAAGTTCTATTGAGTTAGAACTTAGTGTAAATGATCAAGAAAATTCTAAACCTCAAAGCTTGCCTAACTTCCTTACAATACTCATGTTTGTTTTTGTGAATGCTAAACCTCAAACTTGCCTAAATAACTCCCAAACATCCCAAGTTCATACCCTATTCATGAACTTACACTCTCTAATTCTGGATTTACAAGTTACTATGAGTTAAAAGATCCTAACTTAATTGCCAAAATATTCAATAACACTATGAACACCCAAGAACATTCAAGTACATTTCAAATTCAAACTTTTCTTAGAGCGTTCTCTCTTGCTTTCTCTTTGCATGAAAATGAGCTCTCCATTTCTGAAACTTAGCTCTCTCACTGTAAAAAGTTCATTGACTGTAAAAAGTTAGAAAAAAGGTAAGCTTTGGAAAGTTCGTTTTACTGTAAAAAGTTAGGAAAGTGAAAACTTTAGGAAGTTTGTTGATTGTAAAAAGTTAGGAAAGGTGTGAATTGTAGAAAGTTCGTTGACTGTAAAAAGTCAGGTAAAGTGTGAATTGTAGAAAGTTCATTAATTATAAAAGTCAGAGAAGATGCGAGCTGCAGAAAGTTTGTTTGATTGTAAAAAGTCAGAAAAGTGCGAACTGTAGAAAGTTCGTTGATAGTAAAAAGTCAGGAAAGATGCAAACTGTAGAAAGTTTGTTTGACTATAAAAAGTCAAAAAAGTGCAAACTGTAGAAAGTTTGTTGATTGTGAAAATTTAGAAAAGGGTGAACTGTAGAAAGTTCGTTTGATTGTAAAAGTAAAAAAAGTGTGAATTGTAGATAAGAACTTGCATTAATTGCTAAGGAAGATTGCTTTAGATTTTTTTAGGGTAGACTGAGCTTGAGCTTTAGTTTATTAAATTAAAATCAACATTTACCTTTTTGTTAGTGAATTTTCAATATTCAACAGCCTTTTAAAACCCCATTTTTATGATGTCACTATATCTTAACAACTAGCCCATTTATCATGAAAAGTTGAAATTTGACATAATTGCTCCTTGTGGGAAACGATACTTGCGCTTACCATTTTTACAACTTGACACTAGTATATTTTCTAGGTGATACCATTTTAGCACAACACCTAATAAGAGATCACTAAACGCCACCATGATCTCCATTTTTCAAGGAAGAACTTTAGTGAAGGGTAAAATAGTGTTACTCTTTTAGTCTAAACTTAAATTATTCCTTGTGAAATTAAGGTTTGGTTGTTTGGTCCTTTCATAGTGATCAAGGTAATTCCTCACGAAGCAATCATTATCCAGAGCACAACGATAGAAAAATCCATGAAAGTCAACGGGCATCGCCTCAAACTATATTATGAAGGATTCCATGCCCACTCTCAAAAAATTCATCTCACAAAACCGCACACCATGATCTGAGTGTGGGGAAGTTGAGCTAAGCAATGTTAAATCGAAATTGCTCTTGGGAGGTAGCCCAAACATTTTTAAACTATTTTTATTTCTATACGTTTTATTTTAGGATTTAATTTTTAGATTTTAATTTAATTTTAGGAATGATATTAGGAACTAATAATTAGGAATAAACTATTCAAGGCATCACGCTTGAATGAAGAAGAGATGAAGAGTTATGCGGAGATGAAGAAGAAATGAAGAGTCACATAGAGAAGAAGAAGAAATGAAGAGTGACATAGAATAGACGGAAGAGGAGAGAGTAATGGTCTAGTTTAGTCCAGGATTGATGAATCTCGCCAAGCATGAGCTGACACAAGTGCACTCAATGGCGGTTACACTTTTAACTCCAGTAATCATCACGCCCTGCCATAATTACCCAAGGTCCCTTGGCATATTTTTCCTTATAATAAGGCTTACCACCACCACTATTTTACCCACAATTGTAAAATTACTTTCTCTCTCTCTCTCTCTCTCTCTCTCGAAAATTAAAAGCAAAATCTTTCTTCCTTCTCTCGTAAAAGTGTCTTCTCCAATGGAAACCACTGCTAACTACTGGTTAATCAAGATAGTAATTGAACATGCAAACGTTGCAAGATGGAATTTAGAAACTTAAAATTAACCTAATGATATCCTAAGCATGCCATGATTAATATAATCTAGGTCAAAATGTTCCATAGATACTTTTAGGTTTATAAAGCTTATAAAAGAAACCTAGCATCTAAGTTTAGAACATTACTAATTGATGCATGCTTTTTCTCTTTTGGTGACGGTGTTCCGTTAGAGCAATTTGGTAGAACTTCGTTAGCAGGAGCTACCAAACTAAGAGAGCCTCTATGATTGATCCACTCGGATCTTCACAAACCAAAACCTCATTGAGGAAGAACCCTTTAGTAAATAGCAACTGTTAGACCACTCGAAGACTGACGTGTGTTAAATTCGTCAAAACTAAAATATACCCTATTTATTCTTAAACAAATGAATTTCGTAGTATCGGTAAATGGGATCGTCTCCTCAGGGACAAAACAATTAACTTTTATCAATTAGGATCAGGAAATCAATGCAAAAATAAACTAACATGGGGATGCAGAGTTTGATTTAATTTACGAAATTAAATATTAAAATGACGAGAAAAATATATATTAAAAGCCTCTTTCGGTCAAGGATAATCTCGGATAACTCGTAATCGATCACGAACATAAAAATTGGGTTTTGAAAGGATCAATTAGTTGGCTTTAACCATAGAATAACACGATTACGTTCTTTTCCTAAAGATGGATTTGATTGTAGAAATAGCTAAATCAATATCCTCGATTTTACGACGCACTTGTAGAAATAGCTGACAAGATTTAATTGTTAAAAGGTGTTACGATTTGAAGAACCAAATTTACACCAAATATTCATGATAGCACAAAGAATTAGTTCAAACGAAGAAATCACGAAAACTATAAGAAATCGATTGTCACAAACTTTCCACTGAGTTATGAAATAGCATGAACTCAATGCAAATGATGGTTCATTATAAATTCAAAAACAACAATTGGCCAAATTGCAATAATTAAAGATATAATGATAAAAAGTACTACCGATTACTTTGAAAATTGAAAATCGAAAGATAAGTTAAGAACAAAGCCTCACAATTACGATTAGCCTCGATATCAATCCTCAACCAAAAGAAAAGAAAGTTAGTTGCTCATGATAGATGAGAAGCAAATTGAAGTTTTAATTAAAATTAAAAGTAGAAAAAACAAAATAGAGATCAAGTTCAAACTGTAATCAGCTAGCCAAGAAAACTAGATTCCCCCTTCTCCAAAATACAAGTCCTCAAATAGGATAAAAAATCTAATCTCCTAATTAGGCAAGAAGTCTACCTAAATCAAAACATATTAAAATCCTTTAATCTAAATTCTTAACTTATCCAAAAAGAGAATAAATAAAAATAACAAAATAAGAGGTCCCTAATTAAGTAATAAATCTTCTCAGAATAGGTTTCCAGTCGATCGAATTAATTCCAATTTTGCTTCTATCCGCAGCCTCTTAACCTTGACTCTAGGATAACTTCAGACAGTTGCTACCTTTTAACTTCAGTGTTTAACTTTGACTCCAGGCTAACTCCATTTCCATGAGGTTTCTTCACAGAATCTCCAAACACCTAAATATACATAGGTTGACCACAAAATCATCAGTAAACCATCCAATAGACAGGACAATTGACAATAAATATGCTACATTTGTGAGTCATCAAACTCCCCCACACTTGCCATTTGCTTGTCCTCTAGCAAACATCAAAGATTAGAAAAAAACAAATCTAAACCAAATCAAGATTTCATTCGCTTTCCCAAAATGTGACTACCTTCACCAAAAATTTCATAGAATTCCTCTTTAAGCTCTAAACACCCAACCAATTAATTTTCTTTAAAAAAATATTTCCCCTAATTCATAACTTAATCTTTCTCAAGAGTTAAAAGCTAAAATTTATTCCAACCTTACTATATGTTTTATTCGGCGGGGTCCCTAGACAAATAAAGTTTTTGATTTTTTTTCCCAATTTCATTCTCTTGTTATCTTTTTCATATTTCCAATTTTTTTTCTTTTTGCTTCTTTATTCACGAAATAGAGAACCTATGGAAGAGACGGTACCTAGTTGCCAACCGAGTACGCCTTTTCCTTCTAGCCATCCTTTGGAAAAGTTATCACCCGGTTACTAGCCGAACAATGCTTTCCCTTCTAAAACAAAATTAAAACCTATGAAAGAGTCATCACCTTGTTGCTAGCCGAGCAATGCTATTTCTTCTAGACTCAAAGCGAAAAACAAAATAGCCAAATTCACATATGTATGGAAGGAAATGCATTTTGAAATCGATTAATAAATTGAGTATAGAATCGAGACTTTACTAGGTGACTTCTAGAATTCAATTGATCGAGATGTTTATTCCTTAAATTGGTTCTTAAAAAAATGGTTAGGGAAATCATATTTGGGTACTAGGTCATTTCTATCTTACCTTTGGTATTCTATTCTTTGAATTTCATCATGTCTTTGATTTAAAATTGAAAAACAAATTTAAAATGCTTGAAAATAAGGAAACAGACAAGTTACAGGATGGAGTGAAATCCCTTCTCTAAGTTTCATCATGTCTTTGATTTGAAATAGAAAAACAAATTCAAAATGCTTCAAAACAGGGTAACAGATAAGTTACAGAAAGAAGTGAAATCCTTCCCCACACTTAAAATCATAAATGTCCTCATTTATGCCTAAAACATAAGAAAAAGCTATATATGAAAGATAAAAGCAAAGAATTCTAAAACCAAGCAGAGGAAGCTGTGCAGGGTAGCCAAAGTTCGCTAATATAGAAGATGGAGGTAGTGCTAGATCGATTAGCTACGCATCTATCTCCTCGGTTATAACTACTCTCCTCTTTCACAAGAAATAGCTCATCAGGGAGCTTTCTAATGGTAGAAAGAAAGAACCCAACAATGGTTTGGTTGTGACTTTGGGGATTTGTTTCTCCGGCGAACAAGACGGCGGTGATGGTGAGGGTTGGTTTTGTTGGAATGCGATTGGTGAGGCTATTGATAAGTGTATAATTACACTTATTATCATTATAATTTTATAATATAAACACTATAGTTTTAGTCATTTTTATGCTTCATACAAAATATTTCACGTAGTATGTAGTTGTTTTTGATGCAAATACAGATACTAGGTAAGTCTTGGGAGTAAAATGAACTAAAGTGGAATTCTATGAAACAAGAGTGAAAAAGGTGCAAAATGATGCGTGGAACTTGAATATTTGGCTTAGGATCGAAGCTATCAAAGATAGGTGAAGTTACAAGGAGATTTCTAAAGAAAACTCAATTCACGATCGTGATAATACCTCACGATCTTGACCTGTTCACTTCAAAAATAGAAATCTGCCAATCAAAGGTTCACGGTCGCGAATCATATATCACGATCGTGACATGGATGGTTTTCTGGTATTATCTTCTCAACTACCAACAGTCAGATAAGCATGATCAACCACCATCAACTACCAACGAAAAGACACTTATCAGGAGTCAACCAATCAAGAAAAGGTGCCTATCCATTGTGGATTGAATCAAAACCTCTCAACCAATCGCATTGAAGAAATGCAATCTTTCACCAATGGATGTGACTCATCATTTGGATAGACGCAACCCTTCAAACTCTATAAATAGGGCTCCAAACCTCATAAATTTCATGGCATTATAGTGCAGAATAAAGGGGTGGAAAAATAGTGCATAGTGTGTGCATAGACAGAGAGTAAAAATGTCTAGTTTTCGCTACGTTCATGAGCGTTAGTGAGAAAATGTATAAGTGATTCGAATCCTTATTTCGATCACTAGATTTCTCTACATATTCGAGCAATTGTTGTATAAGTGTAATTGCAAATCACTTATCAATAAAAGTTTTCATTCTTCAACATTCGTTTCTTCGATATTCACAAAGAATAGCATCCTAGCGGAGGTTCTGTACGGGCTGAGACCGAATTCAAAGCAGACACAGGAATTGCGGGAATTGACGACTCCCATTAAAGAGTGGATACGGTTTGATCAACTTTAGCTTTCACTTGCATACCTTACAACTTTGCTTTGCTTTCTACTTATACTTTCTATTT